>JAPQWV010001004.1:0-142880 GCA_027422505.1 Craterostigma plantagineum
GTATAATGAGAACCTCGGTCATCACGTTCGAATAAACTATACTCCTAAAACTATCATTAGTTAATACCCTTTTTTAATAAGTTCCTAACAACTATAATTTGTTTTGTCTCGTGTTACAACTTGTCTGATCAGAGTTAAATAATCGTTGGGTTGGATCGGAGATCTGATCGATGTTATGGTTTAAAATAGTGAAAGTTGCAGCAGATATTGTCCACGAGGATTATGTAAATTAGTATATTTCATTTGATAGTATACAAATATTCGAATTGGTATGGTATTCTTTCATGTTCGGGCTTCTCAATTTAAACCCTTGTATCATATTTTTGAACATCGCTGTATTTTCCTTCTAAAGGCCGCACATAAACACTATAATATATGCTTTAATTTTTTTTGACGTTTTATCACACGATACATTGTATGGTGATGATTAAACGTTTATATATAATCATCTTATTGACGATACATTGTATGGTGATGATTAAACGTTTACTAGTAAACTCTGCATAGTCTACACTTGTGCAAAAATAATTATTTTTTTCAAACTGAATAACAGTTTTTTTTTTCACACGTCTAAATAAAAGTAACTAATAAATTGGCTCAAATTTTGGGTTAATTGATACACCAAATTGGATAGAAAAATGGCAGCTTTTAACACCCATTAATATAAGAGTATAGATATATAACTAGTATATAATCACATTCAATGCATGTGCAATATAAATATGAATCTATTATTTATATTTTAAGTTATTTTTAAACTAAATTATAAGTTTAATTATATTTCTTTATCATGTATAAAAAATAATTTGAGGATGTAATTGTAATATATTTATAATGTTATGGGTAAAATTGTAGTTATAGTTTGACACACCAAATTAATTAAGAGGCATTATTATAAGGCTCTCCACCTAATAAAATAGAACGATCATCTTATTGGAATCGAAACTTTGAAAATTCAATATGCATGTGTATATTCATTTATTCTATAAAAGTTGCACTTTTTTTTCTTTTGGCGCGTGTTTGGCTGGCTATTTTCCACCGATCATTAGTCCAAAGGCAATCCGTCTTTCTCCTTTATTACAATTTTTGTTATAATCCATTTCACTATCAAAGACACAAACTTTTCTTCTCCAATTCAGACCAATAATTCGCACACAGCTGCGCACAACAGCGAAGACGCCGCACTCACTCATACAGAGAGAATCAGAAACGAAGCTTCAGCTCGGAAAGTAGGGGAGAAAATGAACTCATCAATCCTTTCAGCTAGGCCCGTTTCTTCATCTTTCTGCCATAACTCCACGAACCCTAAATTCATTAGCAGATCAAACCTCAACAGGCCCGCCTTGCAGTATGCCGCTATGAATTGCATCAATTCGGAAAACCCACGTATCATTTCGTCAATTACCTTGCGGCCCACGTCGAGGACGTCCTCGTTTCATTGCCCGGCGGTGACCTCCGATCACCCCGCCGCCGCTCGTGACACCGAATCGACGGTAAAGCTTCAATCTTTGATTGAGGAATTCCAGTCCATCACCGAGCCAGTGGACCGCGTGAAGAGGCTCCTACGCTACGCAGAAAAGCTCGCGCCTTTGGACGATTCTTTGAGAACTACGGAAAATAGAGTTCCTGGCTGTACGGCACAAGTTTGGTTGAGCGTCGAGCTTGATGGAGATGATAGAATTAAGTTATCGGCCGATAGTGATTCTGAGATGACAAGAGGGTATTGCGCCTGCTTACTATGGGTGCTTGATGGCGCTACTGTCGACGAGGTTTTGGCTCTGAATACTGAAGATTGGGTCCACTGAGTGTTGTGGGTTTGAATGGGAAAAGGAGGGTTTTTCGAGTGGTAGTAACAGTAGAGCTAACACTTGGCATAATGTGTTGGTGAGTATGCAGAAGAGGGCCAAGGCGATGGTGGCCCAGCGCCATGGCGGCCCCTTGGCGAGGCGTTTCCATCGTTGATCGTTAGTTCTGAGGGTATAGAGGCTAAAGGAAGCTATGCTGAAGCTCAGGTGGGAGTTCTATTTGCAGTGTTTATATTTTCTGTCGCTCATGTTATTTGATGGCTTTGTTTGATTGACTGCAGATTTGTTGTAACTGAGCAGAAATATCAAGTGTTTTGGGGGGAACTTGTTGAATTTAGATAAAATTAGTTTGGAAATTGGATTGGCTGAGTAGCAATTTTTCAAACACAGTTACTTTACTAGATTGACTTTTTATCGTATAAAAAACTGCTAGATGTAGGAAATGGGTAGCTTTTCTATACCGTTGAATAATCAGCGTCGTTTTTCTTTAGGTGCTTGGGGCTATCTGTGCATTAATTGATTTTGCGTTGTTGTGGTGATCTTTAGTACGAACGGCATTGATTTCAAACATTACTGATCAAATTCTTTAACGAAACATTCTTCATATCATGTAAGTAAGAAAAGCGTAAGTTTCAACATAGTCCATTTTGCAGGCTAGATATTTATCCCCGATGACAGTAAAATTCAAGAGCTAGTACATCTGCTGACAGAGAGGAAAATCGGCGTAGTTGCACACTTTTACATGGATCCCGAGGTACAAGGAGTCTTGACGGCTGCCCAAAAACACTGGCCTCATATCCATATATCAGATTCCTTAGTCATGGCAGATTCTGCCGTCAAAATGGCTAAAGACGGATGCAAATTTATCACCGTTCTTGGCGTCGATTTTATGTCTGAAAACGTTCGTGCAATACTTGACCAGGCTGGTTTTCCCGAGGTACTTGCCCAACTCTTTATTGCAGTCTTTCCTATATATATTGGTTTAGTTTCTAAGTTACGAATCATTTCTTTAGGTAGGTGTTTACAGAATGTCGAGCGATCGAATAGGTTGTTCCTTGGCAGATGCTGCAGCAAGTCCCTTATATATGGACTATCTTTCCACTGCAGTTTCTTCTGTTTCTTCTCCATCTCTCCATGTCGTGTACATAAACACCTCTTTAGAGACGAAAGCTTTCTCACATGAAGTTGTCCCGACGATAACCTGTACTTCCTCTAACGTTGTACAGACAATACTACAGGTTTGTTTATGCTTTAAACAAAAAGTATTTGGTGGTTCTATTTCGTCTTTATTCTCTTATTTTGTTGAATTTTCAGGCATTCGCAGAAGTTCCTAACCTAAACGTCTGGTATGGGCCCGACTCATACATGGGAGCTAATATCGTGGAGTTGTTCAGACAAATGTCTGCAATGAGTGATGAAGAAATAGCAGAGGTGCATCCTAAGCATACTAGGGACTCGATCAAATCTTTATTACCTCGTCTCACTATTTTCAGGTACAAGTATATACTAACTCGCTCGTTGTGTGTGAAAATACTCTTGCTAAGAGGTGTCTTCTCATTACGTCTTTTATTTCAGGACGGTACGTGCATTGTACATCACCTCTTTGGTCGAGAAGTCGTCAGCAAGATAAAAGAAATGTACTGCGACGCGTTTCTCACAGCCCACTTCGAAGTCCCGGGCGAGATGTTCTCATTGGCCATGGAGGCGAAGCGGCGTGGGATGGGCGTCGTGGGGTCCACGCAGAACATACTAGACTTCATCAAGGAGAGATTGCAAGAGGCCCTAGACAGAAAAGTCGAAGACCATCTTCAGTTCATCCTAGGAACTGAATCTGGCATGGTGACTTCGATCGTCGCTGCTGTCCGAAAACTGCTATCATCCCAAAAGACCGAAGGTGGCGGGAAAGTCAGCGTAGAGATCGTATTTCCCGTCTCTTCCGAGTCGATAGCTAGCACTTCGAGTGGGTCCCACGGTGAAGCCTCGGGGGATTTCGACCTCCCTATAGTGCCTGGAGTTGTGAGCGGAGAAGGCTGCTCTCTTCATGGTGGCTGTGCTTCTTGTCCTTACATGAAGGTTAGTTAGTTAGTTAAAGCCAAGTTCTTGTCATGAAAGGTTGATAAAGCAAAGCTTTCATTCCCATCTCATTTTCTTCGATCTCTTTTTCTGTTAGATGAACTCTCTCACTTCGCTCCTTGAGATCTGCCATAGCTTACCCCAAGAAAAAGATAAGCTTTCGGCGTTCGAAGCTGCTCGCTTCAGTCTTCAGACGCCTAAAGGAAACAGCGTAGCAGATGTTGGGTGTGAGCCTATACTGCACATGAGGCATTTTCAGGTTTGCATTACAAAAGCTCACTTTGAAGAACTACGGTTTTTTTGTACTTGGTTTTATTGAATTCTGGCTTATATATCACCGGCGACAGGCTACAAAGGAAATGCCCGAAAAGCTAATCCAGCAAATCCTACGAACTTCTGACGATAGAAGATGAAATCATTTCGGCGAATGACATGCCTTTGAAGCGAGCAGATGAATGCAAGAAAACCTGCTTCTCTCTTAAAAGGCTTGATCTCGCAAGACTTGTGTAAGAGAACCCTCTTCAGGGTTCTGCGATTTTGTAATGGAAAAAGACTCAACTTTACAGATAGTGCTTTTCTTTGGCTGAAAGAGTTTTAGATTTATTTACATTTAGGATGTTTTCTGCCATACAATGTAGTGATTGCTGTGTTGAAGGTATTTATTCTGTGAAATTAGAAATGGTTTTTGACGAGACATTATGTTAGATGATCCTCAAATGTCATGAAACTTTGATGTCTCTTACATGAAGAAAACTACAGTTATTGCATCAGATGCTTGAGGAACATTCGACTACTTTGCAGATACATTACGTCACTTAACGGACGACGCCTTTGCCTTTCTCTTCTCCAGCAAAAAGAAGCCGAACAAAGACACAACGGAGAACACAGAGAAGCAAACCGAAGCAATATCCAAAGACACATGGCGACCCGAAATCCCCTCGACGCCGAACATGTCATTCGATGTCTGTCCATAGGCAACATATTCGTTTGCAGAATCATACGCATACGCACGTAAGAAATACGTTGCTGTAGGTATGTCTTTCGTTACTGTCCAGGCAAAGCTGCTGTTAGAAGCAGCGTAATAAGGCTTCGATACGATACTATGTTGGCATGTCTTGTCCTTTGATAAATCGTCGACCGTTTTCCTCCAAGCACGGTCGCGCTGGCTTATCGGGGCGTAGCATAGCTTGACTTTGATCGTTTTGTAGGTCGAATCAGTTCCTTTAGGTAAGCTTGCGTTGAACGACCATGCTAGCTTGATTGTGCTTTCGCCGGCTTCTAGAACTGCAAAAATTTCCATTGCAAACGACGACTTTTATATGACTGATCTCTTTGAGAAGCTCAAACTCAGACGTAGAGATTTACCTTGTCCTGGTTGAGTCGAAGATGAGACGATGAGAGTTTTGGGAAGAGAAGAGAAGGTGACGCCATAGCAGGTTTTAAGAAACAAGAAACCAAGAGTGAAGCTATGAGGGAAAAAAGGCTAACACCAGCCATTGATTTGCTGCTTCTCTATTCAAAATCTTCCAAGCAAGACTCTTTAGGGGAAAGAAGGTTAGGCTTTGGTAGCTTTATATAGAGGGTGGATATATTCATTGCGGCCTAAAAACATTTGACTCTTTGTGCTAACAAGTTGACGAGGATATGCTGAAATTGCATTTTCTTTAGTGGGTAATAACTGTATTTTAAGTTGGAGACGATTTTCCCTTCATTGGCGTGAAACTGTGGAGCGTCCCAAAACAAAAGCATGTATGTCAATTTCAAGAATCGCAAAAAGATCTCAACTTTATTCTCCCAACGTCTTGGATTTTTCTGTTTTGTGTTCTTATTACCGAATTCCGATTAGTCCAACTTCCATTCCAACGTTGGAAGAAAGAAGTCGACAAGGACAAGCACAAACAAAATGCTCACTTGTTTCTGTCGTTGTATATACACTAATTTCATTTGTAGAATATCGTTAGACCTACCGAAATTCTAAGGGGTGCATGAGAAGTTTGCTACTCGATTGATTTTTTGGTGCATAGTTGAAAACCTAGGTATATATGGATTGGAAATTAGTCCTTTGACTAATCATCACTTTGATTTGATATATAATGTATATATGTATATGTATATACTGTTAAAGGGCCGCTATATAAGACCGCCCGTAACTTTGGGCCGATAGCCCATTACTCTTGGACCGTCTCGTTAATGTGGTTCATTACCATTTTAGTCGGCCCACTTTAAGATGCATTTTTCTTCAGAAAAAAAAAAAAGGAAAAAAGGGAGCAGAAAAATAATGATATTCAAACGGCTGCTGTGCACGCAATCCGCCGCCGTCAAGCGCCAACAGTGGCCGGCGGTGAAGCAAGTGACTAAGAGCAACTTCTCTCAGGTCTTAGCCGAGCTCAAATCGAGCTTATCCGACTCCGATTACGTGGCGGTCTCCCTGAAGAAAACCGGCGGCCACTCGGCGGCGTGGCAGAGGATTCTCTCAATCGACACGGCGGAGACCGCCTACGAGAAAGCCAAACGCGCCGCCGAGAATTTTCAGGTTCTTCAGTTCGCGGTCTGTCCTTTCAAAATCAATGCCTCCTCCCATAAGCTCGTTGCAAATCCGTGAGTGTATTCAGCAGCAATTGATTCGGCAAATTTTTTTAGCAGAATCAAAATCTTCTCATTCATCTACTCGCAGGTACAATTTCCATCTGTTTCCCAGGGATGAGCTGAGAATAGGGATGCCAAGTTACAGTTTCTTCGTTCAACCATCATATTTGACTGCTATGGCAAATGAACGTTTTGATTTTAACACTTGCATATATGAAGGTATGTGCCACCATTTCTTCTGCACTTCTAATTCTCCTCTTGAGAATCCGTTTGCAAATAGGTATATCATACTTGTCGAAAGCACAAGAATCAATGGCCAAAGTCCGAAGTGGACATCTATCACCGATTAGATGGGACTCACAATCTTCATCGCCATCTTCTGCTCTATCAGTTGCCGATTCGCTATTCATAGAGAGGATAAAGTCCCGACTTGCGAATTGGATAAAAGGTTGTAAGAATCCTGATAAAAACGAAGGTGAGAAGCTCATGCTTTATACGCGTGTGTATCTTTCCTGGTCCTTAAGATTGAGTTTACCTCACAATTGCAGATGCTTTGATAAGCTCTCTGAGAAAACTTATCCCGGGAAATGAAGTTTATGGTTCCAGACCTTCCTTGAGTATAGAAATGTGCAGCGAACGTCAAGTAGACCTTGTTTTGGAGGTAAGCCTAAAACTGATAAAAAACAAATCTATAGCTGATGTAACAAGGTACAATGTTATTCTCACTGCAGATGTTGAAAGATTTTGTCGATATCGTACCATTACGACTTCCATCCAAAGGAACAGGTGTCCAGGCCGTTCGAGCAGTTCTGACCAGCTCCGAAGAAGACAAGAACATATTCGAGGTATACAGTGTGTCAATCTTTATAACCAGCTGTTAGAAATGTAAACACAAATGATACAGTTCCTGTTTGATGAAGCAGAAGGAACTTCGTGATATGGAAGAAGAACAAAGACGCCATGTTCGGGGTTTCCAAGAGGTGATAGACATGATTTCCACTTCTGAGAGGCCTGTCGTTGCGCATAACTCACTCAATGGTCCATCCCGCTCGAAAAATGCTGGCTTTTCCTAGAACTGTGGCCCGGGAAATTCTTTGTTGACTAACGATGCCGCTTCATTGCAGATTTCGCGTTCATCCACTCGAAGTTCTTAGCTCCACTTCCTTCGACTGTGGATGAGTATATGACCTCCCTGCAACTGGTTTTCCCCAACGTACTCGACATCAATCACCTCATGAAGGAAATTGGCCCGTTTGACAAGATAAATAGCATGCCTGCAATTGTTTCCCATTTGGAAAGAAACTTCTATCCCCAAATTGACATGGACATATGCAACATTGGTTAGTACTTTCATGCCCTGCTCTTTCTTTCTTGACCTGCTGAAACCATCATGTGAAAGATTATTGCAACTGCTCGATTTTGGTCCATTACACCTACCTACTGTAGATGCTTCAATTTTTTTTTCCCTTTTCAGAAGACACGGACAAAACTGGCATTCATGGACGCGATGTCCTAAGCGTATGCAGAACATTTGTCAAGTTATGTTCCATACTGAAAATCAGTCCAACCATTCCCAAAGGCAGCCATAGATTACCGCCAACGCTTCAACGCCATGCAAACATCTTCAGCTCATTCTCAAGTAGTAATCCCACGAACCGCGAAGGAGACAATGGCATCAAGATCTCGAAGGGCAACAGCAGATGTGTCCGCACAAGTAACCTAGTATTCTTGTGGGGCTTTGGAAGTGGGATTTCTGCCAGGAAACTGAAACACCTCTTGCTCGATTCGCACGAAGTGCTTTCCTCCGAAGAGTTCGATGTTAGAATGGTGGACCGTACGTGTGCTGCGGTGGTTTTCTGGACACAAGGCTTGGCAGATCGATTTCTCGCGGCTATGGAGTCTGAAGGTGCCATTTCATCTGATAAGCTGAAGGATTTGATCTCCCAAGGCTTGAAATCGGCGGGGTACGAGTTGTATAAACGAGCTTGTGAGTCGAGGTTGTGGAAACATGAATTGGCCGAGTGCTTGGACTGTGTTTTAGAAGAAGGCGAAGCATTCGTCGGAGCCGACGAGCTTGGCTCAGATCAATCGACGGTTGTAGATTGGGAAAATGACGAAACAATCAATTTTGATGAGCTCTAGCTTTCCTCGTTTTAGTGTATTTCTGAGCATAATGAAGGCTTACCGAGGCTGTCGGAGTCCCTGGCACTGGAGGCGGCGGTGGTGGCGCGTGAGGAACACACGCGATGGTGGCGGGTTTTGTAGAAGATTGCGTAGTGTAGTGCTTCCGATTGTACTGAAGATGTAAATTTCAATAAGTCCTCATGTAATACTAATTTAGTCCTTTTTGGTTCACGAGACGATTATTAGCAACTCAACGCTTTCGCATGATTTTTCTTTTTTCAATTTGACCCACAATCTTCCTTAACAATGGGTATGCAACTCCATTCATCATATAGGGAACTGATGAATTCTTACATTACCATTCATTTTTTTACCAATGATCATCGCAAGAACAAACACCATTTTCGAAATGGTGAAACCTCTTTCGATCCCTCATAACGATCCTCCGCCCGGCCATCTTCGATACGAGCTTCATCATCGTATGGCAATCGTCGCAAACCCTAATATTCTTCACAATCCTCAAAGTCGATCTCTCCTCCGTCGAAATCAAACCGTAGCAAAGCGCTAGCCTTTCGCTGTGTATAGACAGAGCCCATTCTTTCTCCTCATCCACAATGTCCTGACATATCACCTCCAGCCTTGGATCATATCCTTCTAATCTCAATTTCTCGCCGATTTCCCTCAGCTTATCGTAAATCTCCTTCTTCCTAGGATGCCTTAAATCCCCGAGCATGAACTCATGAATCTCGCCGTCAACTTCGATGTAACTGCAGCCCGGCTCCTTGACAACGCCTCTCTCATTCAACTTCGACCTCACTTTTACAGCTTCATCCCACTTTCCTAAAGAAGAATAGAAATTCGAAACGAGTATGTATGCTCCAGCGTCACAACCCTCGTGACTGAGTAAAATTTTCGCAGCGAATTCGCCGAATTCGTAAAATCTGTGGACTTTACAAGCGTTCAAGAACGAGCCCCATATGACATGATCTGGGGCGAGCTTCATTTCTTGAATGAACCCGTGGGCCTCCACGACCCGGCCCGCCCGGCCAAGAAGATCCACCATGCACCCATAGTGCTCGATCTGTGGCTCGATACGATGGACTTTCCACATACTGAAGAAAATTTCGAACCCAATATCTACTAAGCCACCATGGCTGCAGGCGTTTAGAACGCCGACGAAGGTGATGGTGGTTGGGTTGAATCCTTCTTTCACCATTCTTTGGAAGGCTTCGACTGCCTCGATGCTCTCGCCATTCGAGGCGAGGCCGACGATCAGTGAATTGTATGCGCTGGCGTCTTTCTCTTTCAGACCCTCGAACGTTTTCTGGGCCTCTTCGATGCTCCCGCACCTTGCGTACATGTTGATTAAGGCCGAGCCGACGAAATTATTGACCTTTATGTCGTGCTTTTTGATGTATGAGTGAGCCCATTTTCCGAGCTGTAAAGATCCTAACTGGGAACAAGCGGATAATACGCAGACCATCGTAAGCTCGTTGGCCTTCACGCCGCTTGACTGCATTTTTCTGAAGTAGTCCAATGCTTTGTTCGTTTCGCCGTTCTTTACGAGCCCATCGATCGCTGCTGTCCACGAAACTACGTCTTTCTCAGTTGAGAAATCGAAGACATCGCAGGCTTGTTTGATCAGTCCATGTTCGAAGTAGCACGACATCATCACTGTCGTAGCTACCATATCTCTGTCGTGCATTTCGTCAAACACCATGCTCATGCAGTCAAATTCTGCACATTTTCCGTATAGCTCGATCAGATTCAGCTTAACCATTCTGTTCCGATACAATCCACATTTCATAGCCTGTGCGTGTACTTGTGTACCGATCTTCAGGTCCAATTCGAGCAGACAAGCTTTTAGCACGGAATTGATGACATATTCATCTGGGACTGAAAATGCTTCAATCATCTCCACGTATATCGTAATTGCGTGATGAGACAAGCCAGATAGCACAAGCCCGTCGACTACGGCGGTGTAGAGATACACATTGGGCTCGTCGATTTGGCGAAAAATCTTCAGAGCATAATCAATGGCCTTGTACCTCGGGTAGAGGCGAATGAGCTCAAATACAACGAAAGGATCGTTCTCTTGGCCGTTCTTTATGATATATCCTTGAATTTGAGTAATTTGTCTTGTGCTTTTGCATTTCTGTAGCAGGGAAATCGTTTTCCTCCGTTGATCGATGGCTGGGTGATCTGAAATCGAGTTTGAATTCTGATCAATATGAGGCGGTTTTGCGGCGACTTGCATGAAGCAACTCATAAGGCTTTGCCCGCCGTCGATGAACTCGGCGGCGATCGTAGACTGTTGGTCGTAGATTAGATATTTGGATAATTATTTATATTTATATTATGGATATTAAAAAAATGAATTCTTTCACCAAAATATCGATCAGTTCAGTATGAATAGGGGGTCTTTTTTAAAAATGGTCTTCATGATCAACGATAAAAAAATAGACTTCAAATGTAAAATGACTTTAATACCCTTACTAAGGGGTCCTATAGTAAAAATCAATATGTTAGCATGGGACCTCGGAAGGAGATCGGCGCTATATAGCAGGGGACCCCGCGCATGCTAGCAAGGGACCCGCACATGATGTGCAACAAATGGGGGTCCCTGCTAGCATGCGCGGGTCCCCTGCAGAATGGGAGGGTCTCCTGTGCCTCTTGCAGCAGGAGACCCGCCCATGGATTCAAATCCCAACAAATATTTTTTTTATATAAGGCTAAAGGCATAAGAACTCGGCAGGCGACCCGTGCTACACAGCAGGGAACCCCGCACATGCTAGCAGACGACCTGCCCATGCTGTACAGTAAATGGGCGAGTCCCCTGCTAGCATGCGCGGGTCTCCTGCAGCATGGGCGGCTCATGCATGGCAGGGACCCGTGCTATATAAAAGGGGCCCCGTGTTATGCAGCAAAAGACCCCACATTTTTTTAAAAAAAGACACCATGTAGAAAGACGAAAATACTCTTAATACTACTTTTTAACGTTGACCATGTCAAATGCTATTTTTCAAAGTTTGACCATGGCCATTTTCTTAAAATATCCGTATGAATATGAACGAAGTGAAAACGGAAGCCAAGACCAAATTACACAGAAAAAAAGACGCGTGGAATTCAAGGAGACTTTAAAGGCCCCATCTTTTTTGAGTCTTTGACCCGAAGCCGAAACATACATAAAGTAGAATCCCCACTGCTATAATAGCAGGGGAAAAACTCCATTGTTACCCAAGTCATCATCGGTCTTTATTTCCAGTCTACTCTCTAGCATCCTATGAACATCAAAGATCCAAGCTTTGGAAAGTAGACATAACATATCTTGAGCATCGTTGTGTGGCTATCTGTTTTTGTCTGTAAGGTTCGTTCTACTCCTTCCCCCATGGTTTCAGCTGATGATCTTGGTTGGTGTTTCAATTATTTTCGACGAAGTCTTTGTCTTTTTTCTTAGTTTTGCTTGTGCTTTTATGTGGGACTTCAATTTGAGACAGTTCGCGTTCGTTGTTCATGAGCTGAATCGGCTATGGTTTTTCCAATTATTTTTTTCTTTCTCTTTGGTCTTCATATGGTGGATTCGATGAAACTTCTACTTTTCAAGTTTCCTTCAGTTTCTTTAGCTTGGGAATTGTGCTTGTAATTGTTCCCCTTTGTTGATAGCCTTAGCTAAACTCAAGAGCTTCAAATCATATTTATAATTGGAATTTAGTTTCGAACGAAGTTGAAATGGTTGTTTCGGCAAGTTGCTGACATAACGTTGATATGTAATGGATATTGCAGACTCTGTTTCCGAGCTGACTTCGACTATTTTCGATCTCTTTGTATCTGTTTCAGGAATAAAAGTATGATTGCTTGTGAATCCCCTCCAAGCTTGAGTTAATGCACATTCTCAAAAACAAATTCTTGGCTCGTTTATGATCGACTGCATCATCGATCATGCCATCGACATACAGAGTTCCTCAGACATCTCTTCCTACTGCTTTCATCACCATCGTCTTAATCGCATCTTTCGACAGCTCTTCCCAGACAGACGTCGACTGCCTTAGATCCATAAAGCAATCCCTTCAAGACCCAAACGGCTCCTTAGATTCGTGGAACTTCGACAACAGCACAAAGGGATTCATCTGCAGATTCCAAGGCATAGAGTGTTGGCACGAAGACGACAGCAGAGTCCTAAACATCAAACTCAGATACTCGGGACTCAAGGGAGAGTTTCCAAGAGGGATCGCCGAATGCTCATCAGTAACTGGCGTCGACCTTTCCCGCAATGACTTATACGGTAACATCCCGAGCGACATCTCAACGCTCGTCCGTTATGCCACTACGCTCGATCTCTCGAGCAACCAATTTTCTGGGCAGATTCCCGAGGATATTGCAAACTGTTCTTACTTGAATGAGCTTAGGCTCAACGATAACCAATTTTCTGGTCAAATCCCTCCGAGAATTGGCCTGCTAAATCGTCTAAAGGCAGTTGATGTGTCGAATAACCGACTGAGTGGACCAGTCCCGGTATTTACGAATTCGACCTCGAATATTGGGAGGGATAGCTATGCTGGCAATTCTGGGCTGTGCGGCGGGCCTCTGCCTCCTTGTCGTGGGCGTAAAAACTCAACGTTCACTGTAATTGGAGTGGTTTGTGGGGTTGCTCTTGCAGCTTTGATTTCGGGTCTCGGGGCGCTTTATATTCGTAAGGTTTCGAAGAAGAAGAAGGTTGAAGGAGACCCATTGGGCAATAAGTGGGCTAAGAACATCAAGGGTGCCAAACATGTTCAGGCAAGATTCTTTCTCTCTTCCTCTTCCATTTCCATGTCTAGAATTGTATGATCACTGAGACTGAGAATCAGTTGTCCTCGTCTATTTTGCAGCTTTCGGCGTTCGAGAAATCAGTTTCCAAGATGAGCCTGAGCGATCTAATGAAGGCCACGAACAACTTCAGCAAAGAAAACATCATAGGGTCGGGAAGAACGGGGACAGCCTACAAGGCTGTCCTAGGAGATGGAACTTCACTCATGGTTAAGAGGTTGCAAGATACCCAACACTCGGAGAAAGACTTCACGTCAGAGATGAAAACGTTAGGGAGCATTAAGAACAAAAGCCTCGTCCCTCTCCTAGGCTACTGCACGACCAAGAAAGAGCG
The DNA here is from genome assembly GCA_027422505.1 of Craterostigma plantagineum. Taxonomy (NCBI): domain Eukaryota; kingdom Viridiplantae; phylum Streptophyta; class Magnoliopsida; order Lamiales; family Linderniaceae; genus Craterostigma; species Craterostigma plantagineum. The sequence goes on from JAPQWV010001004.1 coordinate 13,729, forward strand.
ATTCTTGGTCTACAAATACATGCCAAACGGCACGCTATACGACAAACTGCACTCAATCAAAGAAGGTGAAAAAGCCCTCGGTTGGCCAATGCGCCTCAAGATAGGAACTAGGGCTGCGAAGGGATTCGCATGGCTCCACCATAGCTGCAACCCAAGAATCCTACACAGAAACATAAGCTCAAATTGTATTCTCCTCGACTCAGATTACGAGCCCAAGATATCGGATTTCGGGCTAGCGAGGCTGATGAATCCCGTCGACACGCACTTGAGTACTTTCGTGAACGGCGAATTCGGCGACCTGGGCTACGTTGCGCCCGAATACGCAAGAACCCTAATGGCCACGCCGAAAGGCGACGTTTTTAGCTTCGGGGTGGTGCTCTTAGAGCTAGCGACGGGCGAGGGGCCGACCATATATCGAAAGCCCATGACGGGTTCAATGGAACCCTCGTGGATTGGGTTTCGAACCTCTCGATGAGTTCGAAGCTCGAAGATGCGATCGATGGGTCTTTGGTCGGAAAGGGTTTGATGCAGAGGTCTTTCAGTTTCTGAAAGTTGCGTGTAGGTGCGTGTTGGCGCCGAGCGCCAAGGAAAGGCCTACCATGTTCGAGGTTTATCAGCTTCTGAGGGCCGTGGGGCAGAGGTACGATTTTACTACGCAAGACGATGTTTTGGTGTTGTCCGAGGATGGAAGTGATGATGATCAGTTGGTTGAACTCATTGTTGCCAGAGATGCTTGACAGTTGCTTGATAGAAATACTTTGCTTCGAAAATAAAACTCAGATTTTTTTTTGGTTTGATTATGGATAGTGTTATGGATATTGATAGTTTTGTAACTATGATGTTATTTATGGTGAGTTCTTTCTTTCACGTAACGAATAAACACGTGGCGGTTTTTTAGTGGCTGCATTCTTTCCATAGTTGGAGTGTAGTGTCAAATTAGTCCTTGACTTTTATGATTGCTTCAACTTCACCCCCTAACGACTTAACAGACATGAAGCGATAAATAGAAACAGTACCACGCAATCGACTCGATGTTAAACTCCATCGATTAAGCAAACCATGGCCGCTCTCCACGCTACTGCCTTCAATCTCAAAGCCCAATCCCTAATTTTACAGATTACTCTGTCGATTGGGTTCTTTTGCGTCGTGCATATCGACGCTAATTTTGGCGGGAGTGTTGGAGAATCGTTGTTTCCGTTATTGTCGAGGGATGTGCCTGAACAGAGGGAATTCGATTATTTCAAGCTCGCTTTACAATGGCCTGGAACCTATTGCCGCAGAACAAAGCGGTGCTGTGCTTCCAACGGCTGCTGTCGAGGGTATTTTTCTGTAATATTCTTGTCGTTTTTGTCGCTTGAAGATTTGTTATTGTGACCATGTTCCGCTATTAACCTCGTGTTTGAATGAGAATCGTACTGTTAAACCGATGAACCGATGATTCATGTCTTCTGGCTATTCTAGTGACGTGAATTTGTCTGGCATCCTTCCTTCATAGGATGAAGAGAAAACTAACCCTTTGTTTTGTTACGAAACCTATCCAGGTCGAATTCTCCTCCAGAGTTCACAATCCGTAAGTCCAATTCTATTTCGATGCAACAATATATGATTTGATAGGCATGCCCCAAAAATCTTATGGACAAAGGAAACATGCTCTAATATATTATTATTACTATTATTCTTTTTATGAATTTCTAAACATCACTCTAATATCTCTTCTATGTATAGATGGACTTTGGGCAGAATATAATGATGGAACTTGGCCTCAGTGTTGCAGCGGCAAAAGGTTTGACGCTAAAGAGGCAAGTATTTTGTATATCTTCCTTTTATGGTTTTCATTTGCAAAGGACCAAACATGCTTGTAGTTGGGTGTGCCTGTTATGTGATTATTAAGTTGTAATTTCCAATCTCTTCTAACATATAAAGTGCAAGTATGCATTCTTTTTTGTGCGTTCTGATTGGCGGCTAGCGCCTTACGATAAACACCCTTCTTAGTAGGCATTTGTTCCTTAGGAACAGAGACGTGGTCTAGTCACTTATTTCAGTAATCATATTACTTAACCAGCAGTACTCCACTTCGAGAAGGACATTCTAACATAGTTGTTTTAACCACAGATTTCAACTTTACTTGATGGTCTGAATAGACACTGGCCATCTTTAAGTTGTGGTTCCCCAAAAAACTGCCACGGACGAAAAGGAATATTCTGGGAACATGAGGTCTGTTTCTTGTCAGTATTTTGTTCAATTTTCTTGATGCTGTTACGATGGAATTAACAGTCATCCTTCGCCTTCTCATGATTGGATTCTGAAACTTCTGGGATCAGTGGGGTAAGTATCTCTCTGATTTTTTGTTGCTTTATCTTTTGTATGGGCTGATTAATAATGGTTACTGTGTTCATTTCCATCTAATTATATGATGAAAAATATTGAAATAGTTCTAATATATTCTTGCTCTAAGTTCCTTGTAGCACTGTCAGAAGTTTTCTAAATGTAGTTGATGCCATTGTTGTCATTACTTCGATCCCTAACATTAAGGAGAAGGAAATACTGAGAAACTAAACAATACTTTGTCAAAAGAATCACTAATTTGTTTTCTTGATGGAAAACTTCATCGCATTTCTTGCGCTTTTGCAGAAAAGCATGGAACCTGTGCGTCCTCAGTCACTGGAGATGAGTATAATTACTTCTTGGCGGGGCTTAATCTTTTCCTCAAGTATAATGTGACAGTAAGACTTCTGTTTACTGTTTATCCCTCTTTTATGTGAATATACATGCCCTCAATGGAAAGTTGGTGTTCTCCTTTTGTCAAGCATATATACGATATCTGTGAAACCATTCTATGTTTTCTTTGTTGCATAATGCAGGAAGTTCTTCGAGAAGAGGGATACGTAGCATCTAATTCTGAAAAGTATCCTTTGGGTGGTATTATCACTGCCATCCAAAATGCCTATCATGTAACTCCCGAAATACAATGCTCGGGTGATGCTTTAGAGGAGCTAAGGTTATGCTTCTATAAGGATTTTAAGGTCAGACGTCTATCTATCCTAACTCATAACTACTCAATCAACTAAACTTGTTTCCAAAAGAGATCGTTTCAAGAAAATTGCCACAAAATTTTCACAGGAGAATGCTTCGTCATATTCACTTGTGTGTGTGTGTTCTTTGCTTTTATACGTTTTCCTCATCTTCACCTGTTGCAGCTGAGGGAATGTGCCGTTCGATCGAGTGACAAGGTTTACTCAAAATCATGCCCCAAATACGTCAGCCTACCAGAATATGTCTCCTCGAGTGAGTTTCCATTCCTTGCAAAGTAGTTATATCTTTTACAGTACCTTCAGTTCAGTTTTGAGACGTTAGTTAGCTTTGAATGCAGAACTTGGACATAGTGAAGGCCTAGAAGCTACTTTAAAGGCAGCTTGGTGAAAAACGATAGCCAACCACAGACCTGAATTTGATTTTATTCATCAGCAACTAGTTGTGATCAACTATTTATAATTTATTTAATTGTTCAAATAAAGATTGAAGTTATCTTTCTTCTTATCCTATAGTGTAAATCTTCATACCTTGAACTACAAATAAAACATATGCTTGAATAAAAAAACATACGAAAGCATATAAGTTTAGAACATAAATCACGGAAAACTCGTCAATTATCTGATCCACGAGAAATTTATCAAAATGATGTTTGATACAACTAGAAGTAAAAGAAGTCATTGACATTGAATAAAAATAACAACGGGCATAGTTCAGACAGCTAATTATGATGATATTTACTCATCATCATCATCTTCGTCTTCATCGTCGTTATTTCCAGCAGCGTTGTTTAGAGCATTCAGCCTTTCAATCAACTTAGCCTTCCTCTCCTCGTAGGTCAACTTCTTTAGGTTGAATCTGCACAAATAATTCATGCATATAAATTTGATCAGCTAAGTAGGCAGGTAATTCTCAGAGAACACTCATAGCTAAGCGGGCAATGGAGTAATAAATCATTCAGAGAACTGCTATCATGTTAGTTACTCATAAGCAGGTGACTATTACCTCTTATGCTCCTTGGGTGGCTGCTTCTCGGACTTCTTCTCTGTTGGGTCAGATCGGATAGCAGCATGCACTTTTTTGTACAGCTCTTCAATATTATTAGCACCGATGCCCTTTTTAATGTACTCACTGAAATGAGACTGGTACTTCTCAGGCTCATCCTCAGTCAGAGTCTGCAGCACGTTAAGAAGATTTAAACGAAAATATATGGAACTTTTTAGGACATACTTAGCATAAATTGCAGGCCGGATGCTCAAAAACCTACATTCATATAATCAGAAACATGCCCCCCATAGATATACTTGCGGTGAATCTCAGCCTCAAGCTGCTTGCTTTCCTTGTTAAATCCTGCAAACCTTTTGTCACTGTGGGGAATATCCAGCCCACCATCAAGAGCTCCCTGTATGGTTGTTGAAAGAAAGTGTCTTGAGCACAAACCAGTTCAAAGCAATACATTTGGTCGTGTGATAATATCTAGACGATCATTAGAAGGTGCAAGCAGCTAGAGGAAAGAAAATTTAGCTAAATTCATATGAATGGTACCTTAAGCGCACCAAACACACGGTTTCCCGTTGTGGTACGGATGAGACCAACATCAAGCAGTGCCCGGAATGGCCTCCTGCTTTCAGAAGGTTCAACAGAGAAATCCTCTCCACTAGCCTAAAAATAAGATGAACCTCCCACTTAGAAGCAATCATTAATCTTCATTAGAATCAAACGAGCATAATTGCATGCATCAAGCACCACAAAAGTAAATTGCGTGTGCCATGAGGGTATAGGTTCAGATTAGGAACCTAGATGAACAATAAATGGCAAGTTACCTCAACATTTCCTTCATATTCTTCGTCCATTTCAAGCTTCTTCAAGACACGTCTTGCCAATAGAAGTCCAGTGCAGTAAGCTGGTTCAAAATATTATTGTAAAACAATATAATGGTAGTCTTCCAAAAGCTGCTAAATCGATGCTTAGCAAACAATACCAGCGGCATAGTTGGTAAGCCCAACTTCAAGCCCATATCGAGGCAACTCATGGGCATATGCAGCACTGAGGACATGGTCACCAGCGATGCTAGCAGATACAATCTGGGCAATTATGTCTTTATTGGTCTGAAACAATGTTAAGGAACCAAAGCATGGTTCATATGCACAAAAGAACAACAGTCCTATCAAGCACTAGCAACGCCCCCATAGAGAATGTTGTAAAAATCTAAATCAAAGCTAATACTTTGCAAAGTAACTGATAATTGAGAATGTAGAACATCGTCAGGATACAAATCTGACAACAAACCGATATTTCGGAGTGTTATACTTGTTTTTATCCTGATTGATAAGGCGGATCCTAGCACGATAATCAGTCTTCCCCTCTGTAGTCAATGAATCGGCATTAGAAAAGCAAGTACAATACTAAAAAAAGAGTAACCAACAGGTATACAAGAGACTATGCTCACGTCTCCTTCTCTTGTATTTCACTTGGAAGCGCTTGAAGTACGCTCTCGACTTCTGAGCCTTCACAAATGCCTATAGTTGTTTGAAAAAAACAGACATTCAGGTGAATAAATCAAACAATGTGACAAGAAAAAATGCAACGGACAGCTAAAAGCTTGTAGAGACCCAAACTAATCGAAGGGGAATGCAGAAAGAAAGATCAAAATGGAAGAGATCAATTCATTGCCTTCAAAACAAAAAGAAAGGGCTAATTCATACCAATGTCGTCTAAAGCTTCCACCTACCTACCCATAAAAATGATAAATAATAGGAAACAACATCACAACACATCTTGCCAATTAACGTCTCCTAACACTGAATCCATAAACAACGAACTGAACATGTAAATACCACTAAAAAGAAACAGATCGAAATCATAGAATCTGACCATCGTTACGCTGTTGAGGCAGCTGTTTTTAGTTGAGAAGGGTGCAAGTGAAGTTCTATTGGCAGGTGGCTCGCGTATATATATTGACTCGAACCCTAGACTACATATTGCTTATTGGGCCTTTTACCTCCTTTGGGCCCAATCCCTTAATTTAGATATATATTACACATTGGACTAAACTAAATGGATCTTTCTATCTATCTATCTATCTATACTCTTTTATTAATTGTTAGGGGCTTTAAAAACTGTCAATTTTGATTCAATTTGGTGTAGCAATTGTATCAAAAATTTACCAATTAGTTAGTTATTTCATCTTGCCGTTTAGTTTTATTTCTACAATTATAAAACTGTTGTTTTTGTCAACATAATAAATCTTATTAATTTAATTAATATATATAATATTATACAATACTGTCACTATACTATTATATATTAAAGAAGAGCACGTCCTGCTTTTCCATTCCGTGTGTCAATTTTGATGTATAATTTATAATTTAATCCTTTAATTTTTGATTGATTTAAAATTCTTATAATTATTTTAGTTTACTTCAAAATATTACTTTTAGAATTTGATCATAATATACCATATTTAAGTATAAATAATTTTATAATATAATAATGAGTGTGCTTAATATACTAGTTAGCTATTATATTACAACCTAAAAAATGTCATATTATATCTGGGAGCGTGAGATATGAAATACAATAATGTTTTGGAGAAAAAAAGCATACAATATCCACATATATATATAAGAAAGAAGGGTTTCCACAAATACAAGAAACAAGAGGTAGGAATTTAATTGAAAAAGAATAGCCGAATAACAAGCGATATCATTTCCTAAAGCACCTCGCAATCTCGAAAGAAACGTTAATCAAGAACAAAACAACAAGGATGATCGCAAAACTCGCATTCCACTTAGCACCCGCTTTTGCTACATGTACGCCGTAAAACACGTTTATTGCAGCCACGACTATTATCACCCTCCCCACGATGTAATGATACCAATTCCAATACTTTCTGTACTTCGATCCCTTCTCTGGCCTCGCAAATATTGCACTCATCTGCAAATTCACGAAAGAACGAAATTCCAAATATACATGTACATACATGACGTCATAATGGATGAAAATGAAGTTGATAGTGACCTGAAAACAGCCAAGTACGAGGATGAAGATGCCAATGCCTTTGTGCTTTGAGACAGAAGCTTTGAGGCGACTTTCGAGCACCAAGCCACACACAACGCCGGCCAAGCCTAATACGAACCCAAGGAGCTGAAATGCCACGTGGGCATAGAACCATATGGGGTCATAGCTCTTCATGTAACGAGCCGCCATGGCTCCTATGGCTAGCAATATGGACCATCCCAGCATGTTCAAGATCCCATGGCTTCTCCTCAAGCTCGCCACTGGCCTCACCTTCGCAGCTTGAAATTGACCTATTTTCAACATGTGTACGAATTCATATTTAACATAGAAAAAAAAATGAACAAATTGGGGTCAACCCTATTCATGGTTGACCTCATCGCTTGCATATCGTAATATATAATAAGATCGCTCAAGGCTGGCTATACCTAATCGATGCTAATACGTAATGCCAACTACCCTTATCATTTACATAGTATTGCATAAAGCGTATGGTTGACATTATGCCGCAAGTGGGCACATTATATGAGCTGTAATAATTAAAAAGGTCCTTTTCTTGATTGAGTTGAGTAGACCAAGAAAACCCATTTTTTTCAATTTCAAGAAATTCACCGTTTTTGGATGCATTTTACAGACCTGATTGGTAGTTGAAGGAGATGGAGATCATATCCCGGTGTTCAGTGAGGCGAAAGGTTGTGCCCGACGGCACAAAACCCTCCGGCCCGACGGAGTATATCAGGCGAGAGGTGGGTTGTTGGCCGTCGCCGGCGATCAGCTGGTAGGCCATGTAAATGGTGTTTGACTGCAATTCTATGGATGAGTTTCCTATCTGCAAGCCCTGGTCCGGGGGCTGGACATTCACTTGGCTCGGCGATTGGCCGCCGAGGTAGTACTTCCTCATCGCCAGCGCGCCGGCGGCGCCGACCCAGCCCGCGACTGCGGTGGAGCCCACCATCTTGCCGTTGGGCGAGAATCCCATGGCGATGTAGGCGTTCGTGTTGGGCGCTGAGAGGAGGAAATTCCACACGTTTGGCGAAGCTTGGGCGTACTGAATTTTTTGACATGAGGCAAAAAAAAAAAACCCTCGTAATAATTTGGACTGTAAAGGATCGAAGGTGAAAGTTTTACTACAAGATGAATGAAAGACTTACTCGGAGGATGAAGCCTTGAGAACCCCATGCATTGACACAGTGGAGAGAAGAAAAGTCAAAGGGAAGGGAAAGAGTTGGGTTAGAGTTGTTGTTGCTGCAAGAATCCGATGACGACTGTGAGCGTACATGCGATGAGATCAAGAAGGTAACTAAGACCACGAAAAGGAAGGTTGCTTTCATCTCTCTCTCCCTCCCTCTCTCTCTAGTAGGTGTTTGTGTGTGTGAATTGTGAGGCTGAGAAGAGCATATGTCAGAAGCAAAGGTTATTGACTAAGTCTGCAATTATCCAATTATTAGTGCCAACTACTACACATGCAAAATAAACAGTTGACTTTTCGCTGAAAAGAAGTAACCAAGGGAAGGAGATCCAATTCAACGCTAAGTATGCAGAAAATACGACAAAGCTGACATTTTTACTGTCTTATTTATGAAACGCCAACGAATCCAAGAAACCAACTGGCAAATTTGATTCTTGCAGGCCGAAAAGGGTTCAGATCGTTTTGTCTGATTCTTGCCCCGTTTTTGCAATGTATATAAATGTGTGTAAACCCACCATGATGGACTAAAAAAGGAACCATTTTGGATATTGTGAGCTATCTATATTAACCTTACGTTGTGGGCTCAAGAGATCCATTCGCCCTACAATATAAATGAAGACAACGCAAGAAGAAAAAGATAACAAATTCGGTTTTGGAATAACCCTTGGAGAATGATAGATAATCAGTATGACTTGAATTAACGATGGTTAATTTTTTTGCAATTATCAGTTAATTGTTGTTATAACGCAAGAGCTGAGTTCCTTGGACAGTTAAATGTCTGGTTAAATATCAAGGAGTTGGAGTGACCTAAAAGAGTAGTCTTTGTAAGCACAAACTTGCCCTTGCTATGAGATAAATGTCTCCAGTGGTTTATTTTAGTTGAACCTTAACTTTTGGAATCATTTCATTGTGGGCAATGAATTATTTGGATTGGGTTCTCCGAATAAAGAAATGGACAAAAGGAAGGATATGGTTCTCTTTCTCATTACAATACCAAGAAAACAACAATTTTAGTGGTCCCTTAAACCTAAAATATCGTACTCGAATCCCACTTGTCTGTCTTTCGATTATTTCCTCTGTGTACTTAAAATGACTGCATTAGATGAACTAACAAGTAACAACCTCTGTCCCATCACCAAATACCAGAAAGATTCTTTCATTTTCTTCCCCTTTTCTTTTTCATATTTTCTTTCCTTTGGTCTCTGTTTGAGGCAAACTTCAGCGCTTTCTTTGAAGTCATCAATAAATAGTTTTGGGAAACTGCAAACTGACGCATTAATACGGACTTTTTTTGGGCAAGAAATATTAAATTATTCGTTGATGAAGCATGTAACGCCATCAAGTAGCTAACAAGTGGCTTTCAAGGACGACTAGACTAAATATCCGAATTCATATAAATATCATTATCTTCAATATGCTGTGGAGTGGGTTGGATAAGATCAAATGGTAGTCCTTTAGCAGTACTCTGTCCCCGTGACTTTCATCTTCTCACTCTGCTTCTTCAGTCCATTTTTTCAGAAAGATCGAACCTTTAAGCCATTCAACTCAAACCCAGGTCTGATCTTGATTTGGGCTTCTCTGATCTTTCATCTTTTATGAGTTCAATGTTTTTTGTTCAAGAAATTTGATTCTGTTATGCACACGGGTTGTGTAAATCTAAGTAAAAGAAGCTTTTCCTCTGTTTCTATCTGCGACTATGTGATGATCAAACGTCTTAGGTGGAGGAGCTCTTGGCTTAGAAATTGAACCTCCCTAATTTGATTTTCTTGATGAATCTACTATGTTGTAAAGCTCCTGACTATGTTAATCTGTTTCTGTGTCGATCTATATATGGTTCTAATATGTCGAACAAAACGTCGTTTCAGTCTTGTGAGATTCAGCCAAAAAAGATGCAAAGGGGAATACAGTCAATCCTTTCCAATGGGAGCTTATTCAAGAACGCCATCTTGAGCCACGTGCGTGGTTTCTCCAGCCGCGTGGGCCCACGTGCCAGCCGCCCGCCATGAGACAACCTCCGCCGCTCGAATGGAAGAGCACGGCTTCGAAAGCACCACCATCTCCGACATCTTGAAGGGCAAGGGTAAAAACGCCGACGGCTCTTGGCTTTGGTGCACCACCGATGATTCTGTTTATGAAGCCGTCAAATCTGTAAAGATTCTTCTTTCCCCATTCTCTCTTCTTCTTTTGCCTTGTTTGATGGATTAATCGAATCTTTTTTCTTTTCAGATGACTCAGCACAACGTCGGCGCGCTGGTGGTCGTTAAACCTGGAGAACAGAAGTCATCGCTGGAATCATTACAGAAAGAGGTAAAGCACGAATCTTTATCATTCTTTTTTTGATGATATACCTATCTATTGACTGTTTCTGCAGATTATCTGAGGAAGATAATCGTCCAAGGAAGATCGTCCAAGTCAACAAAGGTCGGAGACATTATGACAGAGGAGGTAAATACTTTGTATTACATGGATTTACCGTTAGCCAATCATATGGAGGGTGAAACCAATAGAATCTGAACTGTTATTAATACAATGGGCTTTTGTTGCAGAACAAGCTTATTACAGTGACCCCAGACACCAAAGTTCTTAAGGCAATGCAACTCATGACTGGTAGTTACTAACCTTAAATGGAATACTGCTACGTTTTTCTTGAACCATAGACATATTCGACGGCTCTGATCGAAATTTCTTACACAACAGATAATCGAATTAGGCACATACCCGTGATAGACAACTCAGGGATGATCGGCATGGTGTCCATCGGAGACGTTGTTCGAGCGGTGGTGAGCGAGCATAGGGATGAACTTAATCGCCTGAATGCTTTCATACAAGGAGGATACTGAAGAGTATAACCCGTGCTTATATATATGTGATGGTGACGATAATGGCTATGTTTGGACTTTTTAAGCCTCTGTGTGGAAGTATGAATACTAAGTTTGCTGTCTCAATAAATAAATACAGTAGTGGAAATCACCGACGTTTGTCATTGATTTCGTGTTTTTCGTATTCGATGTTGTAGATCAGTATCAAAGACTCAGATTTCTGCATCAACGATGACTAAATCAAGACTCAAAAAATCGAATCTTTTTCGCCTTAACGACGACCATGAAGTGAAGACGAACAAGAGTCTGTGAACTATATTGTATTGAAAAGTGTATGAACACAAAGTGCGAGGGCCAAATTGCAATTATCCGTTCATTCGAAAGACCCACTCTTTATCCGTTTTCTGCCTTTCATTTCGAAGAGGAGGAAGAAACAAATCACCACCAAAAATGGCGAGCGCTTCCGCGTTCAATCTCTCTTCTCTGCGCGCAACGCTGCCGTCGATATGCTCCTCTCGTTCGGGCCTTTCGCCGCAGATTCCCAGTTCTCGAGTAGGGCTTTCAAGGCCCGACCGCCGCGGCCCGAAACCCCTCAGCTCCTTCGTCGGCCTCGCTCCGCTGAACCCCATTTTGTCCCTATCCTCAGCTCAAGGTATTACCTTAAGGTTTTCTTCTTCGTTTTCGCCGTGGATTTTCAATTACACAGTCGGTTTTATGAGTTCCCAGACATAAATGGTAGCTGAATTCTGAACCCTAAAGTCCGTTCTTTTACTTGGGAAATCAGATTACATTCGTAATTCCCATCAATCTGTTTACATGTCCCTACCATCACAATCAATACACAAAGGTAATATAAGTTGCTGTAATGCTAATAACAGGCTTTGATCATTCCATCGCAATCATGGAAAATGGAGGCCGAATCTCAGCAATGAGGCACGGCAGAAAAGTGCCCAAGCTCAACCGTCCGCCAGACCAGAGGCGGGCCCTACTTCGCGGGCTTACGACTCAGCTATTGAAATACGGGCGCATAAAGACCACTCGAGCTCGGGCCAGCGCTGTGAGGAAGTACGTGGACAAGATGATCACATTGGCTAAGGACGGCTCGCTCCACAAGAGGAGGCAGGCGCTCGGGTTCATATACGAAAAGCAGATCGTTCATGCTTTGTTCGCCGAGGTTCCCGAGAGGTACGGGGAAAGGGAAGGAGGTTATACTAGGATTATTCGTACGTTGCCTAGGAGGGGGGATAATGCACCCATGGCTTATATTGAACTTGTTTGATTTGATGCCTTAGATTTGTTTCTTTTTTCTTTATTGTTGCCTGAGTTCTTGGAATGTTGTTGAAGGGATGTGGTGTATGCTTTTGACATAATTGAGTTCTTGCAACTTTGCAAGTTTTACTTTGATTGCTCGAGCTCGATTTAAGCTTACTATGTAGTCTGAAAATTTCTTGCATTTTTTTTTCAAAATAAGGTATCACACACAAACACACACTGCTCTTATTTATGAGTTTCGAAACTGGGACAAGTAACCAAAGTGGGCCGTAGTTGAGCCCAAAACTAATTGGGCTTTCTATTTTAATTTTAGCCCATTATAAATATTTGACAGACTCTTCATTAATAGTGGTTGTCTTCTTCCTCGTTTCAGCAACTATGGCGAAAATGTAGCGTAGGTAGGTAATTAAGCCCACAATGAATTGGCTTCCATTTTCATTGTCAGAAAAGCCCTATTACAAATATATTAACCGATGACTCTTCAGTAGAGTGGTCTAGTCTTCGACAGTTCTTTTTCTTGCTTGTTTTAGAAACTATGTTAAAGCGCTGATAATTAGCTAGCTAGCTACTCTGGTGTAATGGAAGCTGTGGCGGAAGGTCTGTGGACGCTGGCCGAGCAACACGAGCAGCGAGGAGAGATCGGAAAAGCGGTGAAGTGTCTCGAAGCTATCTGCCAAAGCCCGGTCTCATTTTTGCCGATTATCGAGATTAAGACTCGCCTTCGTGTGGCAACGATTCTCATCAAGCACTCGCATAACGTCAACCACGCAAAGGCTCACCTTGAGCGCGCCGTAAATTTTTTTTTTTTTTTGTTGATCTATTGATTAGTTCTGTGCAGCTGCTTCGTTTTCATTCGGGTTTTTCCTTGCTTCTACTTGGGGTTGTATGTACGTTGGCTGATTTACACTATTTTATGCTGACTTTTAAATTGTTCTAATTGGTGCAGCAACTTCTTTCGAAATCCATTCCTTCTTGCTTTGAGCTGAAATGTAGAGCTTATAGCTTGTTGAGCCAATGCTACCATCTCGTGGGAGCAATTCCTTCACAAAAACAGATATTGAATAAGGGTTTAGAACTTTCTACGATATCTGGAGAAGGGTATGCCTACGTTTCATCGTTTTTTCATTCTCCTAATCTGTCGGTTGAATTGAATTGCTTTGCTTCCATTTCAATAAGGATGTTAATTTGATTTATGATTGTTATATGTTATTGAAGGTTTGCAGGGAGATTGTGGTTTTGCAACTTCAGTTCGCAGCTTGCAAATGCCCTAATAATTGAGGGAGACTATAATGGTTCAATTTCTTCTTTGGAACAAGGACTCGCTTGTGCAGTAGAGATGTGTTATCCGGAACTGCAGGTTTATGTTTTCGGAAACATATTCCATTAAATATGGCAAATTTTTTGTTCACAGTGACGTATATTGGAGTTCGAAATTGAAACTCGGAGTTACATGTTTTTCGAATTTTTTTCTTATTTTATGTCTTCCTCTATCTTCCATAAAGTGTATTATGACATTTTTTTTACTTGTTTGTATTGTATGTTGCAATTCTCAACCTATTCTTGTGTGCTGAAGTACTTTTTGTGCTTATGAGGTTGAAAAATAGTGCATATCCTCATCTGCAAACAAGTCTGACATCTTATATTGGGAACAGATGTTTTTTGCTACATCGATGCTGCACGTACGTGTCATGCAGTGGGAGAACACAAGTCTGGTTGAGGAATCAGTCAACAAATGCAACATGATATGGCAATCGATCGAAGATGACAGAGTATGGAATATTATATTCATTTTGTTTTGCCTAACATATTTCAACTACCTAATGAACTCAAAACTTGTTTCTTTCTTTTTTTTTTTTTTTTTTGTATCCTCTCATTGCGCTTGGAAGAGACAACATTGCTTAGGTCTGCAATTCTACCATGAGCTGCTGCAATTGTTCTACCTTCTCCGTATATGTGACTACAAGACTGCTGCCCAACGCATTGATAAGTTGGATGCTGTAATGCAATCTGACTTGCAGCGGATGCAACAGAAACAAGATCTGACTGACGAGCTTGGTGCATTGAATAACAGTCTATCACGCTCTGATTTGAGCTACAGAGACAGATCTGCCCTTGCTGAGAAGCGAGCTAAGCTGGAGGAGGCACTCAACAGTTATTCTGGACAAAACACATCATATGGCAAAACAATAACTCTGGAACCTGCATGCTTTGGAAATGTTAAAAGAGCCTGGTCAGACAAGCTAGAGTTGGCTCCACCTCCTATTGATGGGGAATGGCTACCTAAAAGTGCTGTCTATGCATTGATTGATCTTTTGGTGGTTGTCTTAAGCAGGCCGAAAGGCCTGTTTAAGGATTGTCAAAGGAGGATTCAATCTGGCCTGCAGATCATCCAAGGTTTGGTTTAAAGCATAACTGATTGGAATACTAGCTGTTGGTTGTGGATTTTTATGTGGATAGCTATCCCAAATCGGACTGTTCTTGTCTTGGTTGTATATTTCTCATTGTCACCTCTTATTTATCACAACTGTAGTAGTTAAAATATTTTCGTTACTTTCTCTTATGATTTAGGTTTAGAAAACATATGTTTTATGTATGTAAACATATTCTGGGATATCAAGTTTTAAGGTTAAAAACTTCTGGCATCTTAACCTGCAGATGAGCTGGTGCATTTGGGAATCACAGAGGGTGTCAAAGGTGTACTTTCTCTTTGACGCCATGCATGTGTAATAGATGATATTCCATTCTGTTTTGTGGCAAGTGATACGCTAGTAATATACCCATCATTCTTTATATCTCAGAAGTGGAGTTACAGCATTCTTCCATTTGGATGGCTGGTGTCTATTTAACGATTCTAGTGCATTTCCTTGAAAACAAAGTGGCAATTGATCTCACAAGAACTGAGTTTGTAGAAGCACAAGAGGTTAGTTGTTACTTGCACCTTATCAAATTTGATTGATTTACCCTATGCAGATAACACTGAAGAGATGATGCGGGGTGGCTTGTTTGAATTTTCTTTTCGTCTGGTTACCTCATTAGGTTTCTTGACTTGTAACTGCTACTTTTGTCAGAAATTGATTTGAAGTCACCTATTGCTGAAATAGTGTTTCCTATTTAAATATATGTCTAGACTTTTTTGTATAATCCATTTGTCCTGTAAATTCTCGGAATTCGAACATACACTATCACAAGTATCAACAAAGGCATGGTCATTTCAGGCTTTGGTGGAGATGAGAAACTGGTTTGTGCGCTTTCCAACAATTCTACAGGCTTGTGAGAGTATGGTTGAGATGCTACGGGGCCATTATGCTCATTCCGTTGGCTGTTACAATGAAGCTGTCTTTCATTTTCTGAAAGCATCCGAGGTATCAAGATTCAAGGCTTTATCTTGGAATACGCATGTATTTATCAAGTGAACAGAGCTTTTTGCACCTTATTTTTTCTTGGCATTCTTTTGCTTTCCATTTGGCGTATGCAATTACAATCTTCATCCTGATACCTCAGTTAGGCATCCACGGCCTGAGAATTTTACATTAACTTTCTTATAAGTTTTGGCTCTCAACTATTCAGTTGACTCAGAGCAAAGCAACCCAAACCATGGGCCACATATATGCTTCAGTCTCGTACATATGCATTGGTGATGCTGAATCTTCTGCAAAGGTTCCATACCTTTAATTCTGTAATAAACTTTCAAATAGAGTTTCACCTTTCATAGTATGCACATTTATATGGATTTTATACAAGGGGGTTCTGTGCAGGCAGTTGATTTGATTGGACCTGTTATAGAAGTGACAGATTCTTTTGTTGGGGTGAGGGAAAAGACATGCTCCCTATATGCTTATGGCTTTATACTCATGAGGTTGCAGAATCTACAAGAAGCAAGGTAGATTTGATGAAATCCTTGTATACCATAATTTGTCTGTTTCCATACTATAACGTATAGCAAATAATGCTATAATTTATCTTCAGAGTCCGCCTCGCCAGTGGCTTACAAACTACACATACCTATTTGGGAAACCTTCAATTAGTTTCTCAGTACTTGACATTGCTGGGAAATCTAGCGCTTTCCCTCCACGATACTGGGCAAGCTAAGGAGATCTTAAGGTCTGCACTAACCCTAGCAAAGAAGCTCTATGATATTCCTACCCAGAATTGGGTTCTCACAAATCTCACAGGTACAACAAAACCACGTCTACGTTTCTTTGACGTGTTGGCCGTATGGTTTCATTTTACTGCTTTTTTTGCCCGAGGTGAAATTAATCGATCTTATCAAATATTCCTTGACATGCATCAAGAATTCTTTCTAAGCAGTTCCAACGACTTTCTGTGCAGCTTTATACCAGCAATCGGGCGAGCACACTAGTGAAGTAGAGAATCTGGAATATCAGAGAAGGAAAGTAGAGGATCTGCAGCAAAAAATCGCAAGCGCATGCTCGTCTATTCACCACAACGAACTAGTAAGGACCCTAAAAACTTAGTACAATCCGTGAATCATTACAGTGAATCTTGAGTCGTCTTCCAATGCACATGCTTGTCTGAGAAGTAAAAAAAAAAAACTAGGAACCATAATATAGGAAAGTTTTTCTGTCGTTTTTTCTCTCCGTAATGCTCACAAATCCCAATCATGCAAAACCTGCAGATTAACAAGACGAAACTCCAATCCCATCAACTGAATGAGGTTGAAATGAAGCGAGCAATTGCGGGACCCTCGAAGAACATCGACCTCGACATTCCCGAGTCTATCGGCCTGCCTGGTTCGGCGTCCAAATCTTCGTCGGCGAGGCTCACGGATTTGGACATTGGTAGGCTCGGGAGGAGAAAACTGCAGTAAACCATCTGTAACTTAACTTCTATCTTTAGTTTAACCATAATTTATTTGTGGATCAGCGTGATTGTATCTATCTTGCCCATTAAGATGTATGATGCTCAATGTGTTGTGTAGTTTGGGATGTTATGAGGTAAGATACTCTCCTTTTTTCCGATGTATGCTGACTATATTTATTATAAGTTCAGTCAAATTCTAATTTATTTGGCTCTGTCGAAAGCGTTGGCATTAGGAAATTGCTACTCGTGGTGACGATTTAATAGTCTAAAAAGAGTAGTTGGATATGGGAAATTCTAATGTAATAATCTCTTTTAAATTACAGGAAGCCCCCCATGGTTATCATTACATTTGATTTCAAGTACCTCTCTTAACATTTTCGAGTTGAGAACTTCGAAAGTTACTACACTACTACAGCTGTGAATTGATCAAACCCAAATCCTTCTTCGTTGACCACTCGACAACGAACTCTCAACACCGTTTCAGTAGTACGACGCTAGTTCAACTGAGAGGGATCGAGCGAAGGAATCGCAGTTGAAGATCATTTTTTTCTTAAATTGTTCAATTGATTCGTGGATTGAATGGCTTACAGGCGTAGAGCGCAGAATTACGGCTCTGCTCCTCCACCGTTAGACACCAATACGGCGTCTTCTCTCGCCACCAAGGCCATCAGGGCTTCGTCGGCGCACAGAGAATCTTCGCTCTCCTCTGTGTACGAGCAGTCCGCTCTCTCCTCGCCGCGGAGTACCCCCACTTCATCTGAGAGGGTGGGACTTCAGAAAAAAAATTGATTCCTTCGATTGGGGTGTTGGGGTCGATTTGGGGATTTTTTTTTACTTGATTCTTTTAGCTTGGCCTTTGGTTCAGATATTTGATCAATTTGAGTTTTGAATGTCTGAGCTAGTTAATGTGTGATGGTTGTGGGTTTAGTTATGGTCTTGTGTAGATATACTCTTGTCGATGTAGCTATAAACAGTTAGCTTTCCAATTTTGAAGATTGAAGAAACAATATGATGATGGGGTGGGGGGTCTGTATGCATCTTGTTTAACTGTTCTTGCTGAGAAAGAGTTATATTTTGTTGATTGATATGGTCATTTTTGGCACTTCATGCTTGGTATTCTCGTAATTCATCTACTGTGTGCTGACATTTTTATATTGAAGAAGGATTCATCCATCCAAGGACGCATGGCGACAAAGAATATGGACAGTCATAAGCAGGGTTTCTGGGGGACGCTGGCTCGGAAAGCTAAAGCAATTCTTGATGATGATGACGAAGAGGACGATGACAGACCTCAGTCACGTGCGATAGCAGAAGGCTCTGCTCCACAAACTTCCGAGAAGGCCCAAACTGGCCAGGTGAAAACGTTTTCAACAAAGTGTCCGAAGTGATGAACATTCTTCTACACATTGAACATTTTTGACTTGATATCTTCTTGATTGAGTGAACATTGTCTTACCTTTTGTGTTTATCGCAGCAATACGAAACAAGCAGCTCCTCTGAGAAATATCGAAGTACAGAAGGGCGACCGTTACAGAAAGGACTTGGCGCAATTGCATCATCTCTTAATTACATTGGCAATGCACTTGAGGTTGTCAATTATTTCATCACCTCCCCCTCTCACTCTCTCTCTCTCTCTCACCTAGCCAACTATTCACATTTCATAACCTATCCATGGCACTTCTGAGTTGGCTACTGATATTTCTCCTACGATGGACGACCAGTATTCTAGGATTTAATATCTTGTTTAAGAGACGATTGCATTCCTCTTCGATGAGTTCTATTTAACTCTTGCTTTTGTTTTGCAGGAGGGCATCACTGTGGTGGAGAACCGCACGGCCAACATAATCCAGGAAACCCGTAAGATTCAAATAAGGAGAAACAAGCCCGATGGCTCCACGTCACAAAAGCTGGCTTCGGGCGGTAGCCTTACTAAACAACAACCTATGACACAGCCTCGTATGCAGCCTCAGCCTCAGATGGGAAGCGATCTAGAAATGCAACTCAAGGCATCTCGAGACGTAAGGTTGCCACCCTGTGGCACTGTTCTCTCTCTGTCTCTCTCTCTCTCTCTCTCCCTCTCTCTCTCCCCCTCTCGCTCTCTCCCTCTCTCTCACACACAGAAAAACAGACATAGACAGAAAGATTAGTGGGACTATAACATGCGATTTCTGATGGCCTTTGTTCCTTGAGATGTAATCACTTGGCATAACCCTTTCTCGTCTCAGGTTTCAATGGCAATGGCTGCAAAAGCAAAGCTACTCCTTAGAGAGCTGAAGACCGTAAAGGCCGACCTCGCCTTTGCGAAGGAGCGTTGCGGACAGCTGGAAGAAGAGAACAAAATCTTGAGAGAGAATCGGGATAAAGGAGACAACAACCTAGAAGATGACGATTTGGTACTTCAAACAAAAAGAAAAAGAAAGAAATTAGCTTCAATCCATGCAAGTGAGTAAAAGGTAAAAGCTTTCATTTCTATCGACAGGTGAGGCTTCAACTCGAGACTCTTTTGGCAGAAAAAGCCCGACTGGCCCATGAGAACTCAGTGTACGCCCGAGAGAATCGTTTCCTTAGGGAGATCGTTGAGTACCATCAGCTCACAATGCAGGACGTCGTCTACTTGGACGAAAGCAACGAAGAGGTCACCGAAATCTATCCCATTCCAATCAACAAAAGTGTTCATACTTCCTCTAATAACAGCACGCAGTTCCCCGGCCCTTTGCTCCCTCCAACCCCGACGAAACCGCACGGTGCTGTTTCGCAAATTTACGCAAACGACCCTCTCGGTTTGGAAGGTGCAAGCGCCACGAACCCTTATGTAGTCCAAGTTCCCGGGCAAGTTGCGGCGGATGATTTGAGAAGCCATTGAAGTTGGATTTCTTGATTTGTTTTGTCTAAGCTGTTTATTTAACTGATATCTGTTATACAATTTTCTTTGATCACAAAGTTAAAGAGGCTAAGGTGTTCAATGGGAAACGAAGACAAAGCTACATCTTACTGTATTTCTTTTTGTATGATTTACGACGTGATGTTTCCATTGTTTGAAGACTGGGCTAACAAGTGAGAATGTTGTCAAAGATTTTTTTTTTATCATAGCGTCAAAGATGGAGAAATAAAATCGGAAGTAGAAACTGCCGAGATATAATTCGAAATAATGATTCAGAACAGTCGAAATAGTCATTCCTAAGAAGGCTTCACCAAAGAGTTTCAAAAGCGAAATGCAATAATTCAACAGCAAACATTCAGAAAAACGCTCTCATAAGAAGACATAATATGCTTTTGGTAATAAGATAAATCCTTATTAAGCACTTGCCCCAGCTGCATCAATAAATGCCCTTCCTGGCTGCCTATTTGCCAACGGCCCATGACATCCCAGAAGCTGAAACAAAAGAAAAAAGCTCAAACAAAAGCAAATCTAATCATTCATTGTAACGTAATTCGTCTCTTTCCAACGAACTAACCTTGGCATTAACACCATCAGAAACAATCCTGTTCTCCGATTTCCACTTCAAGTAGTCCGTGCGACTATACTTAGTGAATCCCCTGAAATAAAAGCACGATACATAGACATATTTGTACAAGTACTCATCTCAAGATCCCTACCAAGTTTTCACCTCCAAAGAAATCACTAGGAAACTGAAAAAGAATTAATAGTCATACCACTTTCTGCTGACGATAATCTTTTGGCGGCCGGGAAACTTGAACTTAGCACGGCGAAGAGCCTCCTGGGCATGGGGGCTGTTCGAATCCTTGCACCGTACAGAGAGAAGCACTTGCCCGATAGCCACGCGGGCGCAAACTCCCTGAGGCTTTCCAAAAGCGCCCCTCATACCAGTCTGAAGCCTATCAGCTCCAGCGCAAGAAAGCATCTTGTTGATGCGCAGCACATGGAAGGGGTGAACCCTAACCCTCAGGTGGAAGGCGTCTTTCCCGGCGAACTTGGTCATGTACTTGTTGCAGGCGATACGTGCTGCCTCGAGGGCTTCGCTGGATACATTTTCCTTCTCCCAGCTGACCAAGTGGACGCAGAAGGGGAACTCGTCGACGCCCTTCTTCTTCATGCCGACATCGTAGATTCTGATTTTCGGGTCGGGGACACCGCGGCAGAAGCGGGATTTCGGGTAGGGCTTGTTCTTGATTTGGCGGTAGCACCTTGCTGGTCCTGTACGAAAGGGAGAATAATTAGGGGCATGGATGGATGGTGGGTAAAATTTTCACTAACATAATCAAAGGGTGAGCTAATGATCTAATATTCGATGTACAACTCATTTGATTTCAACACTGCTTATTCTCATTAGTATCTGTTCTAAGGCATGCCATGATACGCTAAACTGATTATGCAGCTAAATTTCAACATAAAAAGAGGAAAGGTATAATAGAATCAGCGTTTCGAGTTTATATCATTTCACCAACTCTCAATCAAGTACAAACGAAATTAATATCACAACCAGGAAAGGTGTTTCACTTGTCAAGTCCAACCCCATTTCACCAACCTCCATCGTGCATATAAAAATCACAATTTTCAGGAATCAGACAAAAGAAACACGGATCAAAGAAGAAGCAATCTCAACGAAGGTAACACGCACGAAACCATTCCGCACTTCGAAATTCATAAAACATGTAAATTCCATCAAATTCACAACCAGATCCAAATACTGCTATTCTGAGACAAACTTACTTCTCCCCATTGCTCCCTTTCAGCTGCTGATCTTCTGCTCCGAGCTGAGCTACAAAAGAGAATGCGTATTAGGGTTTCGGCAGCACATTTTTTGCTTTATATAGGCGTAGGTCACACGTGGGCTTACTATCGGGCTAACGGGCTTATTTCGACTCATTAACGGGCCGGATCATTTGTGGATCGGCCTAATCAAGAACCTTCTTGGGCTGAGATGACTTCATTAGTTTATATTTTTAATTTTAATCTAAAATTGACAAAACCAGCCTAGTAAAAATTCACAAATCTATTGAGCCACTTGCTTATTGGATTGTAATCAATGATTATCATGAAAAAAAAAATAGCTATTAAGAAATAAATTGAAACAAGCAGCCGTATGACAGCTAAAAGGCCTACTACATCTTCACGTTACTTATAATATGTTGTGAGAGTTTATTTCTTGAATAATACATTCATGGAAGAAATACGATGAGGGGTATGGGTCTTCATCGGTCGGTTCGGTTTTTTCAAATTTCTGTTCGGTCTTTCTGTTTCGGTTTTACGTATGCTTACTTCAATATCCGAACCGTTTTAATTTGGTTCGGTTCGGTTTTTATAATTCGGTTCGGTTTTTTTCGATTCGGTTTTTCGATTAGGAATTTAATATCAACAAAAAAATATTATGAGCTGTAAATACATAAAACAATTTATGGTTATTAAAAACTAAAGAAGATTTATGGAACGTGATATGTAGCAAAATAATTCAATGTGCCGAAAAAAACAACATGAAAATGGGAAAAAAGCTAACCAAAATATAAAAAACATTCATATGAAGATACTACAAATTATTTGGGAGAAAAATAGTATTGGATTGGTGAGGAAAACATTCACCTAAAAATGGAAAAAAAGGTATACCAATGGAATTATATTTACTGTGTTGTTTGGGAGAAAAAACAAATGAGTTTTGATATTTTTCTATTTTTAATGTAGTATGATAGTTTCAGTTCGGTTTTTCGGTTGCTTCGGTTTTATGTATGCTTAATCCGATATCCAAACCATTTTAATTTGGTTCGGTTCGGTTTTTTACAATTCGGTTCGATTTTTTCGGTTTGAGTCTTTACGGTTCTATCGGTTTTTTTGGTTGTCGGGTTAATTTGAACACCCATATGAGGGGGTCATAAATAAATCATGGATACACGTGTTTGGTGGTATCTCATCAAGATCTCAACAATTTAAAATTATTACAGAAAATATTATAGTAAATGTCCCATAATATTTATACTTGGAGAATCGTTTAGTTGATTAATAAAATAGTGACATGAGACCTTTTGCTTTCTTGTTTTAAGAGGGGGCCTTTGAGACGGAAAGAAGCTTTACTTTTTTGTATTTGAGTAATTAATTAAGAATTAATATATTTTGATTTTGAGTCGAAGGTCAAAAAGGTGGAAAGACCATAATAGCAAAACACACTCTCTCTCATTACTGTTTTAGTGGCTGTGTGAAATCATCTTCAGTCTCCATCTCTGTTCGTCTGCTGTCGTTTTTTTTTTTATCCCTTTTTTACAGCTCATTCTCAACAGAAATAAAGCATCCCAACAATTCGATTATTTCTCGCCGAGCTATCGTTCTATTTCCAATTTCGGATCTATAAAGAAAGCCCATATGCTAGTGTGAATTCTTGAGGCAAAGATGATACTACGGAAACATCCTCATGCTCTGCCCAGCAAATTTGACTATTGGAGCTAAAAAGCACTCAACTTTGAAGTTCCTTGAGGTTCTCTTTTCATGGGCTTTCGTTAAGGTGCCTCGAGGTAATCTTTCTGCTTGTGTATTTGCTTGTTCGTTGGTTTACTATCCTCTTTCTTTTTTTCGTTTTATTTGTCCATTTCACATTTATAAGCTGTAGTGTGAACTGGTATAGATCTATAATTCAGGGTTGAGCTGGGTAAAAAATGTGGGTTTGGTATTTTCTTTGCAACTGCTTTTGCACTATAACCAAAGGTTGAATTTCTATATCTCAGCAAACTCCTATCCTAGGATTCTTTCCCTTTTAACCCCCCTTTTTTGTTCATCTTTGTTCACGATGTCTCATAAATGACGCATGAGACGTCTTTTTTACTTCAAGATCAGTTCATTATTCATGTGCATTCACGCTTCTTGCATTAGGTAATTAAAGCTGAAATACGTGATTTATGGGTTAGGTGTGACTTGTGAATTGAACTTGTTACCTCTCTCTCTCTCTCTCTCCCCCTCTCTCTCTCTCTCTCTGTGTGTTTTTTGGTTTTGAGATTGCCAAATTTCTCTAGCTAGGTCGAACATCTGATAATGATGATAAAAGGTGAGCCTTTTGTATGCCTCACCAAACACCAGCTTTTAACATGCTTGTAAAGCAAGCATGTTCCACTGATAGGGTATGCATGTCTGAAAAAAGGGCTCCTTGCCATTGCCTTTTTCCATTCGATAATGCAAGATTCTTTCTTTTACAGCTCTTCTAGCGCCTCCTAATATGCTCAAAACCCTTTCCTTTGCTGGTAAATCTCCCATGATGTTCTTTCTCCAGGCATCCTTGTTTCAATTTTCGCTGTGTGAACAGCAGCGATTCATTGCATCATTGAATTCGATCTGTGTTTTGTCTTATCATCCTTAAATGAGACCATTCTGAACTCTAATTTCACCGACTTTCTTGTTCAGGGCAAAGTCTTCGGCAGCAGAGAACGCCTTTCTTACGCTGCTTCGCAATTGCAATGCAGAGATCTTTCCTCGCAACCATCGTCTTCCTCGGCCTTCTTCTGCCTCTAACTCACGGCGATCTCAGCTCAGACAGACAAGCCCTCTTAGAGTTCTTCAGCGCCGTCCCACACGGTAAGAAACTAAATTGGAACGCCTCGACGCCGATCTGCAAATCGTGGATAGGAATCAATTGCAGCTCAGATGGCAGCCGTGTTATAGGCCTGAGGCTCCCAGGCACTGGGCTCATCGGTTCGATCCCTAACAACACCCTCGGGAAATTGAACGACCTGCAAACCTTGAGCCTTCGATCCAATAAACTCAATGGCGATTTGCCCTCTGACGTCCTCTCCCTCCCTTCCCTTCACTACCTCTTTCTGCAAAACAACGATTTTTCTGGGGAAATCCCATCTTCCCTCTCGCCCGGGCTCAGCGTTTTGGACCTTTCGTTCAATTCGCTGAGTGGAAGCATACCTTCGACCCTTCGAAACTTGACCCGCCTCACCTCTTTGAACCTTCGAAACAATTCGCTATATGGGAAGATCCCCGACATGGGCCCACGCCTGAGACGGTTGAACCTAAGCTACAATCGTCTAAACGGGACAGTGCCTGAATCTCTGCAGAGGTTTCCAAACAGTTCGTTCGTCGGGAATTCGTTATGTGGGCCGCCTTTAGATTCTTGTCCTAACGTCCTTCCACCTTCTCCTTCGCCGAGCGCATCTTCTCCACAGCCTCAAAAAAGGACCAAATCGTCGAACAAAAAACTTCCCTTGGGAGCTATAATCGCAATAGCAGTAGGAGGTGGCTTATTACTACTACTTCTATTGGCCGTAGCTTTGTATCTGTGCTGCATTAAGAGAAAAGATGGCAATAACAACGAACGCCCGACCCCTAAGTCCAAGCCTTCGGTCATCTCGAGAGGCGGCGAAAAGCCGAGCGAAGAATTTGGGAGTGGAGTTCAAGAACCCGAGAAGAACAAGCTCGTCTTCTTCGAAGGCTCTTCTTACAACTTCGACCTCGAGGACTTATTACGGGCCTCGGCCGAAGTTCTTGGGAAGGGCAGCTTCGGAACGGCCTACAAAGCGGTCTTGGAAGAGTCGACGACGGTGGTTGTGAAGCGCCTGAAAGAAGTTATAGTTGCGAAGAAAGACTTCGAGCAGCAGATGGAGGTTATAGGCAGGGTCGGGCAGCACCCTAACCTCGTCCCTCTGCGCGCTTATTACTATTCCAAGGACGAGAAGCTCCTCGTCTACGACTACTATCCTAAAGGAAGCCTTTCGGGCGTCTTGCACGGTACGATTTCGTTCGCTTTCTTGGTTTCCTTACGAATAAAAACTTGCATTTGCCCTTCTTTTTTATTTTTGCGGCCGTGATCTTATAAAAAAAAGTGAAGCAGACCCTCAAGATGTGATGAAATTGATCAATTAGGCCCTAAAACAAGTTTTTTTATTAGGTGCATCTGATAATGCGCCTTGCGGCCCTGTGCAATACGCTAGCTAGGATGCACTGGTCAAATTTCCCATGGTCGAATATTTTTTGTTAGTCTCGTAATTCAGGGGTAGTATTATAGGTAAATCGAATTTAGGAATTGGTATTATATGAATAATATTTCAACGTGACGCAATTTAGGAATATTATACGCCAAAACCCTTGATTTCGCCACAGATTCGAGGATTCCGGCGTGTAGTTTTAGTGTTCCGACAAGTTTGGTGGAGGTAGAATTATACGGATAGTAACTTTCAAAATTGAGCAATTTCGGACAAAATCTAAGGTTCCAGCGTAAATGTCCTTAAATCGCTTAATTTTGAAAGTTATTCAGTATAATACCACCTCTCAGTTACATGATTAAAAAAAATAATTAACCCTTAAAACACATAACCTCTTCATAATCTCAGGTAATAAAACTGCTGAAAGCACGCCACCGTTGGACTGGGACTCGAGGCTCAAAATCTCCCTCGGGGCGGCCCGAGCCATCGCCCACGTACACTCGTCGGGCGGGTCGAAGTTCGCCCACGGAAACATAAAATCCTCGAACGTACTCCTAACCCAAGACCTCGACCCCCAAGTCTCCGACTTCGGGTTAGCCCCTCTCATGAACCACCCGCCCGTCGCCGCCCGCCACCACGCGGGCTACCGAGCTCCCGAGCTGCTCGAGCCGTCGGCTCGGTGGAAGCACACCCACCAGGCCGACGTGTACAGCTTCGGCGTGGTTCTCCTCGAGATGCTCACGGGCCGTCAGCCGATCCAATCCCCGACCCGCGAGGACATGGTCGACCTTCCGAGGTGGGTCCAGTCGGTGGTTCGAGAGGAGTGGACCGCCGAGGTGTTCGACGTGGAGCTCATGAGGTTTCAGAACGTCGAGGAAGAGATGGTTCAGATGCTTCAGATTGCCATGGCCTGCGTGGCTAAGGTTCCAAGCGTTAGGCCGACCATGGACGAGGTCGTAAGGATGATCGAAGAGGTTAGGCAGATCGACTCTGAGAATAGGCCGTCTTCCGAGGAGAATAAGTCGGCCAAGGATTCGAACGTGCGGACCCCTTGACGGCATTCTTTCGATATTTTTTTTTTTGGTCAGAAATTTGTTTGAAAGGTGTGATCTTTGGTGGTGGAAACTGCTTGTTTCGTTTTAGACCGTTCAGTGATTTGTTGTAAGAACTCAGAAATGAAGAGGATCTTTCGGACATCCACAGCATTTTTCTTGAGCTTAAGCCAAAAATAGTAAGCAAATCTTTGACAAAAAAAACACCAAACACAGAGCTCAACACATTTTCCTAGCAAAGAGACGTAGGAAAGGAAAGAACGAAGAAGTGGTCTGGTCAGCGCTTTCTGCAAAGCGATGGCCCCACCACCGGCGAACCAGCCAAGACCGGCGATGCAGAAGAGTCTGAGCCGGCGAGTCTCCTTCAACGAAGCAACCCTAGCCAGGACCGCGCCCACCCCCGAGCCAAGCGAGCTCGAGTCGCAGATCTCCATCGCCGTCCCGCGGCGGAGCCAGAAAAAGTGCAACCTATGGAGTTCCTTCTGCGTCTGCGCCTCAATGGCACTATGCATCCTCCTCCTCCTCGTTCTCCTCGCCGGCGGAGTCTACTACGCCTTCTTCCAGTCGAATCTCCCCGAGGCTCGCCTACTGAGGCTCGACGTCCGCAACCTCACGGTGGTCGACGGGCCGCAGGACACGTTTCTCACCGGCGCGTTCGAATTGAAGCTCAATCTGACGAACGCCAACGACAAGATCGAGCTCGCGTACAGGTCCATGAGCGCTGGGCTCTCGTCGGAGGGGATCGATTTAGGGCACGCGAAATTGCCGGATCTGAGGCAGAAGCCTCAGGCGTCCGACGAGGTGGTGGTGAGGACGGCGGTGAGCCGTGCGCCGGTGGAGGAAGCGGCGGCGAAGGATTTGAGGGATAATTTGGAGAAAGATTCGATGCTTGTGAACATGGAATTGAAGGGCTTCGTCGACTTCTACGTCGATGGGAAGAAGATGAATGGCTTCCCTTTTAAGATCACTTGTGGGCCCATTGAACAGTCGGACATTGACAGGGGATTCGCGCCAAAGTGCTCGGCGAAGATGAGCATTACATTGTAATGTAATGTAACTAAAGCTCTTTTTATGATTTATTTACGTATAAACAGATTATTATTCTTTTATTGTATTATAGAGATATTATGGGAATATAAAGTAAGTTTTTGAATAGGAAAACAGGGTGCGCTCTCCTCAACTCAAAACATAAAAGTTTCATGCAACTGTCAATTTTATATGTAATAATTTGCGTAAATGTTAAAAAAATATTCTCAACTAATATATATAGTTTGACTTTTCATAATTTGATAATAAAAATTGGTGGTTGAGTTGGTTGAAGTGTGCTACGAACTCACCAACCTCGGCTATATACCTTTACCTACCGCAGAAAGCCTTTTAATCACTACACATTATACCACCTACTTTTCCCATTACATGTTGATCTTACATCTCATCAATTATTACAATGACATTACATTAAATCTTTTTTCCCACAATTGTAAAGAGCACATGTTTCTTCAAATTCTACTTGCTATGTCAATCTGTGCGAAATATTGAACATGTCAATTTACGTAACCGTTTAAATTCAACAACTACATTAAAGCCTTTACAATTTAATAATAATAATAAATAAAAACTTCAAAAATTGCAATGTTCGAATAGGGGCCACATCTTCCACCTACCGCACATCTAAACCTCTATAAATACAAAATACCTAAAGAAGATAGAGATTCAGTAAAATAACGTTGTTTTTTTACTTCTCTACTCTTCAACCAACTGCATTGAAACAATGGACCTCCTCTTGCTGGAAAAGACGCTTCTAGCCCTCTTCTTCGCCATCGTCGTCGCCACCGTGGTCTCGAAGCTCAGGGGCAAAAAGCTGAAGCTTCCGCCCGGGCCAATCCCCGTTCCGATCTTCGGCAACTGGCTTCAGGTCGGCGACGATCTCAACCACCGAAATCTCAGCGATTATGCTAAGAAGTTCGGAGAAATCTTACTTCTTCGCATGGGTCAGCGCAACCTGGTCGTCGTTTCCTCGCCGGAGCTGGCCAAGGAAGTGCTTCACACCCAGGTTAGAAAAAATTTTTAATGTCGATTTTGTTGCCGCCGATCTTAGGTTCGATTTAAGCTCCCTTCTTAGAGTTCGAAACCCGATTTTTGCGGGCAGGGGGTCGAATTCGGGTCGAGGACCCGAAACGTGGTGTTCGACATCTTCACGGGGAAGGGTCAAGACATGGTTTTCACCGTCTACGGCGAGCACTGGCGAAAGATGCGGCGGATCATGACCGTACCTTTCTTCACCAACAAGGTGGTCCAGCAGTACCGCCACGGGTGGGAGTCGGAGGCCGCCGCCGTGGTGGAGGACGTGAAGAAGACTCCCCAGGCGGCGACGGAGGGGATTGTGCTGAGGAGAAGGCTGCAGCTGATGATGTACAACAACATGTTCAGGATTATGTTCGATAGGAGGTTTGAGAGCGAAGACGATCCCCTGTTTGTGAAGCTCAAGGCTTTGAACGGCGAGAGGAGTAGGTTGGCTCAGAGTTTTGAGTACAACTATGGAGATTTCATCCCTATCTTGAGACCCTTTTTGAGGGGGTATTTGAAGGTCTGTAAGGAGGTGAAGGAGAAGAGGCTGCAGCTGTTTAAGGATTACTTCGTCGATGAGAGGAAGTGAGTTGTTCGATTTTGATTCGAAGTCTACTCTTCTTGTTAGGAGGAAAGAAAAGGTTGTTGATTGTGAGTGTTCTTTGATTTTTTTTGGCAGGAAATTGGCAAGCACGAAGCCCATGAACAATGAAGGATTGAAGTGTGCAATCGACCACATTATTGAAGCTCAACAGAAGGGGGAGATCAATGAGGACAACGTTCTTTACATTGTTGAGAACATCAACGTTGCTGGTAAATTTCTTTTACCATTATTCTAGCCTAGATTCTTCAGTATTTTTTCGTATTGAAGTTATCGCTTGGTCACATCTTTAGCCACCTAAGTAGATGAGGTTGTGGTGGCTGCAATAATTGGTAAAGATGGTAACTTTTCACACGTTTTCATAACCTATGCTTAACCATACGACTCAAGACTCTGCATAGACTTCGCCTAATCTTGATGACTTTGTATGGTACCTCTCTTTTTTGTCAATTACGTATTACACTAATGAATTCGGCCTATCTAAAGAAAGTTTTAGTTCACGTTTCCAAGAAAAAAGTTTTGTCTTATTTAGACTTGAGAACCTATAAGCTGTTGATCGGTCTCCATCATTCTAACATAAACCATACTAGGCTATTTGTGGTTCGCTATTAAAGTATATTTATTTATTTATTTATTCATTTTTGGTGGTAGGTTAAGGCAAAGACATGTACACAACGCACGTTTTGTTAGTTTACACGTTTCCGTCTGAAATTTAGGTGGTAGTTGTTTTGCACAACATGGTTCCCTTTACTAGGTCGGTAAAGCTTTATTTCCCACCCATCTTAATTACATCATAAATCAAACTCTGTACTAATCTTCCCTCTATCTAACAAGCCAAAAATGGTCCCTTTTTTTTCTTTCTATTGCCCTCATTCACACTCAATTCTTTGAGTCCACATAGTTAGTCTCATTTTCGTTGTGCTTACTCTTTTCACCAGCAATCGAAACAACCCTATGGTCCATCGAGTGGGGCATCGCCGAGCTAGTCAACCACCCCGAGATTCAAGCCAAGCTAAGGCACGAGCTCGACACAGTCCTAGGCCCGCGGGCCCAAATCACCGAGCCCGACACCCACAAGCTCCCATACCTCCAAGCAGTGATCAAAGAAACACTTAGGCTGAGAATGGCCATACCCCTCTTAGTACCTCACATGAACCTCCACGACGCAAAGCTCAATGGATACGACATACCCGCCGAGAGCAAGATACTGGTCAACGCATGGTGGCTCGCCAACAACCCGGCCCAGTGGAAAAAGCCCGAGGAGTTTAGGCCCGAGAGGTTCTTGGAAGAAGAGTCGAACGTTGAGGCGAATGGCAATGATTTCAGGTACTTGCCCTTTGGTGTGGGAAGGAGGAGCTGCCCTGGGATTATACTTGCGTTGCCTATTTTAGGGATAACGTTGGGCAGACTTGTTCAGAATTTCGAGCTTTTGCCCCCGCCCGGGCAGTCGAAGCTAGACACTACGGAGAAGGGAGGGCAGTTTAGTCTTCATATATTGAAGCATTCCACCATTGTTTTGAAGCCGAGGTCTTCTTGAGAATGAGAGGTGAGACTTTTGTTCTTTGTCTGTGCTCTTTTTTTTAAGTGTTTGGCAGTGTGATTTTAGGGGCTTTTGTGATGGAATTGTTGAACTAAAACTGCCGTTCTGCTGTGTGTATGTGTATGGGACTTTGTTGTAGTAAGGCTTTTGTATGTTCATTCTATTACAGTGTTTGATGTCACGAAAGAGAGATAATAAGAAATGGTCTTTGATGGAATAGAATAGATGATTAAAATGTTAGATTAAAGATGATCTTTTTACATGGTACCATATATAGTAAGGAATCAAAAGGCTAAACGTCGAAATGACATCATATTCTAATAAATGATTTTCTATACTGCATTTAATTTAAAGAACCACCTTAGCCACGTGTGTAATTTGAGCTTTGTGAAGAAGAGGTTCCAACCCACACACATTGTAATAGTTATTTCACTCACCTATCATTTTCCTTACAATTGTATCTACATACATAATCTTACTATTTTTGTATAATTTTTTAGTGGCATTTTTGACATAATTTTGCTAAGTTAAATTCACTACTAATATATTTTAGAAAAATATATATCTACTGAGACTAGTACTTATCTTCTTAGAAAGTATTTATTATAAACATCCCAAAGGGTTCTAGTCGTAAATCGTAATATCTAATTTGATTCCGCTATATTGTCTCAACTATCGATTTTGTTGTGACTTTGGGCAACATAATAGTCTATGTTGTCGTTTATTCGATAATGAGTTTCATATCCGATTCATAATTAAACCAAGGACTACAATGTTTTGTGGGTATACTAGCCCTCGTTTGTTTGGAGCGTTTAAGAGTTTTAAACATAGGTTTACTATATATTGATATGTTTGGTTCATGGATATATATAAATTACGGATTTATAAAAAATAGATTTAAATCCACTTGAGGAGGTTTAAATAAACGCACCCTTGAGGTGGGTTATTGAAACCCACTAATTAATTTACATCAATATCCCTCAAGTAGAAGACACGACAACTATTTTTGGCATAAGTTACACCTTCAAGTCATATATATATATATATATATATATATATTGCTTTTTCAGGAGGAATCAAAAGTTGCATTTTTTTTTTTTGCTTTTTCACAAGGAATCGGAAGTTGCGCGCCTGTTCGAATGTGAGAGAAAACTAATTGCCAGAAGCTTCATTTTTTTAATTACATAGTGTAGATAAGAATGAATATTATTACCAAATACTAATAACATACATAAATGGTTTCTACTTTTCTACTGATCGAAATTCCAAGGATAATGGTCAATGACATCAACAAATTATTATTTAAAAATTGCGCCGTTTAATGGCTTTGTAAATATTTTATTTGTTTGTACGTATATTGTAATGTAATTGAGGGTATAAATGTACTTTTATCAGTTACCCATTTATTAAACTCATATTTATCCAAACATATACACATCGTTTAAACTCACTAACCAAAAACACATTTATTTATACCCATTAATTTTTTTTTTTTATATAAATCCATACTTATTTAGACCCTGCTAAATATAAACCTATCAACGAAACGAGCACTTAACCAACAAAAAATATAATGATCTTATGTTTTTAAAAAATATATAGCAAACCTATAAATATTAAATAGTATAAGCCCTTAATTTTTTTTAACCAAATTACTACAACTACCACTCTCATTTTACGTTGTCGCCACACGTGTTAGCAAAGACATAGGAATATACGTAACGGTCGGTTCGCTTAATCATCGTATCATCCCTCAATTATAAATGAGATCTGTAGGAAATAAAAATAAAAACGAAAATAAAAAGATAAAATAAATAATTTGGGGCCAAAAAATTACTGATACACGCACGCAGACAATAGATAGTTATCATATTCATTAATGTCATTTAATGATAGAAGAAAAAATAAGAATTACAACAATCTGAGATGTTTTGACTCTTGAGAGCGGAAAGGAGAAAAAGCCCAACTCTACGGTCTTCTTAAGTGCCGTGCATGCATATTTGTGCCCCTTGCATGCCTCACGCTCTGTTTTCTCTCTCTAAAATTGCCTATGCACACACAGAAACCTCCGTCTCTTTACCGATCCGTAAACCCACTGATAATTTTTGCTTTAATTTCGATTTAATTCTCTCTTGATCTTGATTTTGAAGTCCTGGCATTAGTTGAATTGGCCGCCGCCCACCACTAGGTTTTGAGTTTTGAATTTAATTTTTGTTTTCTTTGTCTGATTACTTCTAGTCGAGTCTCAGATTCAGTTTGTAGATTTTGTCCGCGTGAGTAGCGAACAATTGGGCACGTGGGTTTTGTTCTTGGCTGGTGATTTTCACATGCGGACGTTGGATTTGATAGATTTGAATAAGGTGTGTTGAAAAGTTGAAGTTTTTTTGTTAATTTTACGGAATAGGGAGGTCTCGTTTATCTTTATGCTTTGTTTTGGTATGTGGGTGACGTGTTTCTCGTCTAATTTTAATCTTGATTTATGTTATATGGGTTTCTTAGGGATTTTTAGTGTTTTTGTTCTCGCTTTTCTCAGGATCTGAGGAATTGTGTGTAACATTCGACAGAAATGGAGCCAAAATGTTGCATGAATAAGTTATGCTCTGCAGTATCCTCTAATGAGTGGAAGAAAGGGTGGACCTTGAAATCAGGCGGATATGCTACGCTGTGTCAAGCTTGCGGGTAAAAATTTCGCTCGGTTGGACTAAATACTCATGTTTCTAATGCAGCAAAGATTGTTTGGATTCCTTGGTTATAGCATGTGTTATAATATTTGGTGTGTTTGCATGGTAATGGTTATTTTTACTGCTTACTATATATAGGGATTGAGGATTCTTGGAGTATTTTTGTGAAAGTTTTGATCTTTTTTTTTTTTTTTTTCTTTCGATTAATTTGGGCTAGAAGTGGACTGATATTGACTTAAGCCTGTGAGTTGTAGAACCATGACATTCGTCGAGAATATCTTCCACGTAGAATGGGAGGTGTTTTTGTTGTTGCGAATTGTCACGAACACGTGTCAGGCATTTTGTTGAATCAAATTTTTATTCGTGCAAAATCATTGCTTTTTGTGAATAATCTTCCTTGTACGGTTGAGTTGTAAGTCCTTAATCTAGCTATGCTTTTTTAACTCGGAGAATGTTTGGTGTAGTTTTATGGTCTAATTGTGATCTATGGATGGTCTGTATGCAAAATTGATTCGAGTCAATCTCAGCATAAAAAGCAGAACAAGTTTTATTAGTCTACCTGTTAAAGATCGCGA
Source organism: Craterostigma plantagineum (assembly GCA_027422505.1). Classification (NCBI taxonomy): domain Eukaryota; kingdom Viridiplantae; phylum Streptophyta; class Magnoliopsida; order Lamiales; family Linderniaceae; genus Craterostigma; species Craterostigma plantagineum. The sequence goes on from JAPQWV010001004.1 coordinate 48,255, forward strand.
CGAAATTGTCCTATGAACAACTTTCATTTCTAGCTTTATCTTTTGTCTAACCATTAATGTGTGATTATTTAGTCTCCTACTTTGGGTGATCTATCTTTTTCCATCATTGGATGTTTCGTATATATTGTTTTGAGTCGCTCAATTTCCATTTCAGATCCGCCTTTGAAAACTCCGTCTTCTGTGAAGCATTCCACTCGAAGGAATCTGGTTGGAGAGATTGTAGATTATGCGAGAAGGTAATCGTAATAAAACATCTCTCTCTCTCTCTCTCTCTCTCTCTCTCTCTCTCTCTCTCTCTCTCTCTCTCTCCCTCTCTCTCTCCCTCTCTCATTTCTTTCTGCTTTTGTTAGCGTATTCACTGTGGATGCATTGCTTCAAGAAATCTGTACGAATATATGGACTTTGGAGGTGTTAAATGCAGCGCTAACTGTGTAAAGCGTCTCGAAAGAAGTCTTTCAGTGCCATCAGTACAGGTTATACTTCTCAGTGAATCTTGCTTAATGTTCGATCTTCACTTTGCTGCTTTGAAGAATTCACACTTCTTTATTTCTGTCATTCATCCTAGTTAATTGAGGGTCGACGTAAATACTTGAATTCAGTACCTTTTAGTGATATCACTACTGACATTTCATTGCCTTTTGTCCTCCTTTAATCATTATTTATCAGCTACAGACTTCCGCGAATATCGCTAATGGCACGCCGACCACCATTGGAGTTAATTATATCAGTTCTGTGGAGGTAGATTCCGATAAACTCAGTACTGAGAAGCTTCTGAAGTTAACCAAGGGTTTAGGGGTCCATGACTTCAGTTCTGATCTCGAGAAACTGAAGCGAAATGACTTAGCACTTCAAAGTGGCAAGCAAGAGAAGAATGTTGGCCTAATCTGTCTGTCAAAATCAGACAATGCTGGGGAAACCGTTAAGGTCTCTAATAACCCTTTGCCCCAGCCATCTCTAAGCTTCTCCTTAGGCACACCTTTAAGAGGTTCTAGCACCATAACACCCATCCCTCTTGCGAATGTTGACGGAAGTGACCAAAGCAAAAGAATAAGTCCTTCGTTTCAGAAACCTCCTAAGCATAGTCTTAGCTTAGGTGTAGAGGCTACAAATAAGGGATCTTCTTCGCAAGTGCGAACTGCTCGACCGCCCGTCGAAGGAAAGGGCCGCAATCAATTGCTCCCTAGGTACTGGCCTAAGGTCACCGACCAAGAATTGCAGCAGTTGTCTGGAGAGTATCCTTATATAATTATTACACAGCTCTGTTTTTTGGTGTTTGCTTTGTTTTAAAAATGAGTCCGTCGGAGTATTTAGTTGCTTTGCCTTTAACTTAGTGTTTTTTCTAGTCTGAAATCCAATATCGTACCGTTGTTTGAGAAGATTTTGAGTGCAAGTGATGCTGGACGAATCGGTCGTTTGGTTCTTCCTAAAGCTTGTGCTGAGGTGAGGCTTATATTTCTGGGATAGTTTCATCTTTCTTTAGATGATTCGAAACGCTCTTTATCTGTAGTATCTTGGTGTTGTATAATTTGTTTCTTTTTCCAGGCTTATTTCCCTACTATCAATCAATCGGAAGGTATACCTATTAGGATTCAGGACATAAAGGGAAAAGAATGGACTTTCCAGTTTAGGTTTTGGCCCAATAACAACAGCCGAATGTATGTGCTAGAAGGCGTAACGCCTTGCATTCAAAATATGCAAATGCAAGCTGGAGACACTGGTAAGTTTTACGTATAAATGCTATTGCATATTCTGAGAATGATGTACTTGTAATAATTGATCTTCAACGCACCAAGGCCTCACTTCAATTAGCTTGTGGAACTTGCTTTAGGGATCTATGCAAGCATAAATCCCATCTTATAATGACAATGTTCCTTGTTTTACTATTTTGCAGTAATATTTAGTCGAAGAGATCCCGGCGGTCAACTTGTCATAGGCTGTAGGAAATCACCAAGCAACATTGATGCCCAGGTCAGTAACTTATGTCTTAATTCAATCGATTCTCTCATCCCTATTTTTGACTTCTTTATCTTTCACATATGTTGTCTTTTTCAGACAGGGGATGCCCAAACGCCTGTATCAGCTGATAATGATGCTTCAGTACGCTACGCATTGTTTCTAGTATAACTTTTTCAGAAAAATTCGAGTTCTTGTATTTATGCAATGGCAAAAATATGCAGAAACAGAAGGCGAATCATGCATCAGATGATTCGTCGCATAAGCATACTTCTGCCTCGCACAAGAAGAAGGCTAAAAACATTAAGAATAAGAGGATTCGCATGCATGACGACGTTGCTATGGAGCTGAGCATCGCTCGTGAGGAAGCCCAAGAGTTACTTCGACCTCATCCATCTTCTGAGCCTACTATTGTGTTGGTTGATGGACTCGAATTCGAAGAATTTGTGGTAAGTGCTTGGAATCATTCTGCTCCTATTCTGCTTCTATCAAATTGATATTTATCTTCCTTTCGCTTCCTCGCTATAAGTCTGCTTTAGTCTGATCGATATTATTATTACAATGAACTTTTTATAGGAACCTCCAGTTTTGGGGAAGAAGACTATTTTCATTTCCCAACCTTCTGGGTAAGGTTCATTCAAACCATCAACTTATGAATTGGAAAATATGACGTCGGTCGATACGAAGAGTTCGAAAATCATATATGTATGCATACACTTCATATATATGATGATATGCGCTTTTATTAGGGAACAAGAACAACTGGCGCAATGCGACATTTGCTTAAAGTGGCGTAGGTTGCCCGCAAATGCCCTTTTACCAGCTACCTGGACATGCTCCGAGAATCTCGGTGACTCAAAAAGGTCGGCCAAGAAAGATAGCAGAATATCTTTTTAATCAATTCCTAATAAGTAGATCAATTAATGTGGCTCGACTTTACATCCATTTATGAATATTATCGCGCATTTAAACTCCATGTAATGAAATGTTACCAGGTACACTTGTTCCACACCCGAGGATGTCACTCCACAAGACCTCGAATCTGCCATTAATGGTACTCAACTAAGCTCAAATTTTCATCTCTCTCTCTCTCTCTCTCTCTCTCTATATATATATATATATATATATATCATTCTTGCTGGTAAATATGTATGCAGATTCAAACAAGAAGCAGAAGATCGTCTCATCGGACAACAACACAGAACCATCATCGAGAGAAGCAGGCGAGCGGCCCACCTCGGCCTTAGATGCCTTGGCAAGCGCCGCCGTCCTAGGAGATCACAACGACATGGCGTCCGAGCCTGTCGTAGGACAGCTTTCCCCGGGCGTGGGGCCCGCAGCCGCGACGACCAAGCACCCACGCCACCGCCCTGGGTGCACGTGCATAGTGTGCAGTCAGCCGCCGAGCGGCAAGGGAAAGCACCCCTCCAACTGCAAGTGCAACGTATGCCTTTCGGTGAGGCGTCGATTTAAGACCATGGCCATGCGAAAGAAGATGAGGCTGGCCGAGCGGAAGGACGAAGATATTGCTGGGGACGCTCTCTTGAACATGATGGGCAGTGTGAACGACCGTAATAATGGTGTTATTAAGAACGATGATGATATGATGATTGTCGGGGTGGAGGAGATGACGTTGAGTAAAGAAGGGGTATTGGATTTGAATTGCGATCCTCGTAAGGAAGATGATGTCGTCGTTGAAAAGGAAGTGTTGGTTACTGAGAAGAAAGGAGGGGAGATGTGGAAATGAAGTGTTCGAGCGGTGTGGAAGTTTCTTTGCTTTCTTTTCTTTTTGCTAAGATCATTGCATGAAGTGACTTTTTTTTTTCTTCTTTCTGGGACCTCGCGTATGAAGGTTGTTTTGAGTTCTTGGAACTTGTTTGTGTTTCTTTATCTTGACGTTAAACGAAATTTTGTTGAAAGGACGGTTTGAGTTCAGTTTGATCTTCTTGTTGGGCATTGGAGATGACTGAGAAGTGTTTCTTGAGGGTTCATCCTTTGTTAGGTTTACATGTCCTTTGTGACATAAAATATCTTCATAATTTTTAAGATGCAATTAGTCATACATGTTTACGTATTAAACATAAAAAAACATTAACTAAAATACGAAAGCCGGACTTTTGTCATGCGTCGTCGTATAAGAATATGATATTTTATCATAAACAGCTAGTTAAGTGTGTACGGAGTTGTTACAATGCTCTTTCTTGTTTCATGTCTCAATTACTTACTGGCTTTCGATAATAAACATGAAGAAGCAACAACCAATAGAAAGATTCGGCCTGCAAAGTTGTAGATTTTATATTTATCCTTAAAACGCGTAAAACCGGCTAAAACCCTTGTCTGCTTATGAATTCTCCATCTGTGTTTTATCACCCAATTTATAAATATATCCTTCAAAATCCTATAACACATCACATACTAAGTTATTAGCTTCCAATATTCGTAAGAAGTAAGGATCAGATAATTCATTCGAAGAATAACAAAAAAATGGGAGATGATAAAGCAACAACGTTAGCAAGGGCAAGAAAAGAGCTCGAAGACTTGTACGCCGGCGTGGTCGACGACTCAGTTAACCTCACATTCCAAGACTTGGCTCAAGTCGTCGACAAGAAATCATCATCGCCTTCTTCTTCGTCGTCGAAAAAAATGGAAGCCCTGCCCGAATATAGCCCGACGAGGAATAATAACAACAATAAACCCTCAAAAAAAACTGTCGGCCCATCTTCTCCTTCCCTAGCCAAAATCCCGAGCCTCGACTTCAGCAAGGCGTTCGAGACATCCCTTCAAAACCACCGCCAATACCCTAATAATCATCACTATAAGACCCATGGAAGAAGCTTCCATGATGATGATGTTCATCACGGCCATCACCATCATGGCGGTTTTTCGGGCTCGAATAATAGGCAGGCGGAAGATTATCGTAATAATAATAATAGGAGCCTTGTGTACGACGACAGAGATGTGATGAGCCATTACATGAGTGGGAATAATCTAAGCATGTCCATGCAGCACGGACAAGCAGAGATGAGGAGCGGCGTCTGTGGGAGGATAAGGAGGCCCGGGATACCTCACTCTAACATATGCGCCATTTGTTGTAATTACGCCTATATCTTCAGACACCGATGCTTGGTAAGTGTACGTTTTTCGATGATCATTACGGTTCGTCGATATATTTATATGATTAGGGTTTTCATGGATTATTCGAAATATGCGATTTTTTAGGTTTGCGGAAGGGCGTACTGCAGGCAGTGCGTGAGGATCGGGATGGGAGATATGAGCGAGGGAAGAAAGTGTATCGAGTGCCTCGGAAGACGATTCAGTCAGAGGTAAAGAAACAAAAAGATCGATATATAAACGGCCCGAAAAGCTTAAGCTTGTAGGGAGCGAATCAATTTATATATTTATATATATATATATATATATTATGTTTCCAATACAACCCATCACGTCTAGCTTAATTATTATCTAGCCTTAGAAGTGTAATTTTTCAAAAAAAAAATTGTCCGTTAAATTTCATTATTGGGCCTACACCTCGGCCCACTTAAGAGGAGAGTTGGGCCCACATAAGTTTATGGGGTTCCATCCTAAAACCCGTTGGTGATAGGTGGAATAGCACATCAACTTATAAGCTACTCAATCTCTTTCAAATCAGATGTGAGACACGTGTGACTTATTAGGGCTTTATCTATATTAACATCATCCCTCAGCCATGATACAGTGTTAGATGAAAACTTTGTCTAAAAGTTTAAACTTTTAGGGAGTGTACAACAGATCGAAGACGAACATCAAGTTATTCTCTTACAAGTTTTCGACATTGATAACAAAAAAAACAGGTACATTCACAAGGCGGGAAATATAGGTTGTTGCATGGGATATTCGTCGACGGTGAAACAACAAGAGCTCATATGGGCCGAGAAAGGCCCGAGAAGGCCGGCCGACCCGAGCCGATATGGGCACAGCGTTATGCCCGGGGGCTCGAGGCCGCGGACCCCAACCACGCCGAGGAGCGAACAGCACTCCGCCATGGGCTCGCCTTCGCCCTCGTTCGTCATGGGCTCGCCTTATTCGCATGCTAGTCGACACCATCATTTCCCTTTCTAGATAATATTCATTCATCTTTCTTTTTGTTTATTTATATTTTCTCTGAGGGCGAAAATGCAGGGATTTTAGTATTGCAACCTCCATAATGTCGAAGAACACCGCGTTCTATATTTTTGTGTGCTTTTTCAAGATTTGTGCAAGTTCTATATATTTGTTCGTAAGGAGGAAGTTAACTGGCTTTGTTGTTTGGAGTATTCATTCTGTTCTTTTGTTTTTGATAAATGTTACTCCCTCTAATTTTATTAATTTTTTATTTCGGGCGTCCCAATAATTTTATCACCTTTCCTTATTTAGCAAAAAGCTATCACAAACAATCAATATAATATTAAATATTCTTAAAAAACTTGTTAAAATATACATTTTAACTTTCTATATTATTATAATAATGCCACCTTAATTTGCGCGCCCATCAACTTATCTGATAACGTTGTTGGGACGGATGGAGTACATTTGTATTTTTTTTATATGATTGAGTAATAATTCTCTAACATTTGTATTATTTTCGCCGCCCTCTTCAATCAGCCAACTTCTTGCGCATAAGAAGCGCATTGAAGTTCTGGGCGCACAAGCTCGCACAAATTCTCCAATCGCCGCACAAAAATATTTTGCAGGATATGTCTAAATTCTTCGGCAACGCTCTCTCCGTCTACGGGCCCTAGTCCACCCTTGCCTTTCGATATTTAGCGCATGGTGAGGAAGAAGACGTATTTCGGGATTTAGCTTCCCTCGATGGAGATTACGATGGCCATCTGAGGAATTGGATATATTGCCGTCTAAAGTATGGGATTGCGCCTACTTTAGTAAGAGCGCATATCCCTAATCTTCCTCCTTTGCCTTCCTCAATTGCGCCTTCTTCGATGATCCAAAACCCTAATTATTCGTGGGACTGCGTTCGCAATATGCCTCAGTACCATCACGGTGCTTGGCATGGTCATACTTTGAGGCCAGATTCGCAAGGGCTTGGCACTTATTTCCCCCAAATCGTGGTATATATATTTTATTTCGTTCTCCATATGTTGCTAGAGCGCGCATATTTTTCTATTGCTCATAAGTTTTAGCGCATTATTTTTTACTTCTATGGCGCAGCAGCAAAGTAATTATGGGCGTACAAGACGTGCGCATGGAAGGGGATTGAGGCCACGCTACAATAACAGATACGTCCATGGTAATAATAATAACAACGATCATTACCATTCGTATAACCGAGCATCAAATTCTTACCAGGGATGAAACCCTCATGAACAAAGGAGGCCTTCGTCTATTCCTTTGGGTGATGCAATTTAGTTTAAGAAATTGTGAGCGGAAAAATATGAAAATCCAATACGTGGGTTATATCTTTTGGGTCATGGGATTCATCAGCCTGAGCGAGCCTAACCCAGGCCAGGGAACGAAGAACGGTGACGAAATCTCTCTTTATTTTGGCCTTAATGCGCTTGAAGATTTCTTTAATTACATAGCGTGTGAAAATTAAGCTCGTCGTCGCGCGATTTTCAGGGTTGCGAGCGAGCTTAAGTTAGCTTCAGCGTAGGAAAACGGAGACGAATTTCCTCCGTCCGATCAACAAAAAGATAGATGAATTCACAGTTGTATGCTGCTGCTATGCTGAACTTGCCTAATGTCGATGGTCTTTGTAATTCTGTATATGAATGTTAACGGTGTCAATGTATTGGATGAGCAGAATATATATACATACATGTATTGTTAATAAGAAAAATTGTCTTACAATACTTGAAAAAAAATTGCTAGGGATAATATCACATCTAAAATACTAAATCTATATAAGCAGATTTATTTGCAGGCATCATGCTCATTTACGATGTGGGAAAATCTATCTAGTCAATTCCTTTGCACCTTTGTCTACTCTACTAACAGATGAAGGAAAATCATGGCAAGCAAGTTGGGTCGGGTCATCCAATTGGGCTGAGCCGAAATCAACAAACCGCGATCCAATTGCCCCGTTAGGTGATACACTCACAGAGGAGAAGAGTTGGGTGAAATTAGTGTATTGTTTGATTTTACATCTTCCATGTGTTTTAGTCTATTTAGGTGAGCCTCTTCCTGTAACATTTGTATAACTTAATTGAAAAGAAATTAATGATCCCTATATTAAAACAATTTCACATATATATGCTTGAGGTTTTCGATACACCTCAAATTTCTAAAACTATTTTTATTGCCTTGCTCAACGTGTGAAGCAAAGTCATTAATGTTCTGTCCGAAAGTCAACACCTGCTAGATCTCACACATGTGCAACCTTTGAATTCTCAAGAGCTGGCATTCCTCTACTTATTATATATATATATATATATATCTATATATATATATATATATATATATATATACATACTACATGCGTCTGTGTGGCTTCGTGGTTATTTATTCAATCATATATAGACTCGCTTCAATATTTAATTTATTATCGTTTCTTGTATTGGCCTGCAACTATAGCTAGCCCTCGTCAAAAAGTCCAACTCGCGTTGCTTCTTACTTCATCGTTTTCTCTTATATCTGTCATTTTCTTACGAAATTAGGACAATAATAACAAAATAGTAGGCCTACTTACGCTAGAGATCTTCTCTTTAAAGCAACCCTTCGTTTCTCTTCTAACACTTTTCTTTCTCTTTTCATTTGAAACGCTTCAAACGGTTTGCTCGCAGGTTTAATCTTAATATATCCATCTGAGCTTTGAGCTGTAGCCTTGTAGTAGCTTGCGACGAGTTCATACCATTGATCTTGAATGTCCCGAGAAAGGTATTAGCTGACAAAAGAAGAAACAGTTTGTTCCTCCATTTTCTTTTCCTGATTATTACAGATCATGCGCTTAATAGTTAATAATCCATCCATTTCTCTTACCAAAAGAAGAAACCCTAGTTGTTCTTTGAATCGAGGTTATATATACATATATATGCTGATTGAATTAAAACTTATGATCTTGTCATGATCTCTTATTTACCAGAGAAGGGTTCGAAGAGATCGGTAAGAAGCTCAAGACAGATATCGATGGTTGCAGTAATAATAATCATCAGCGTCATCTACTGATGAATATGGGAAGAAGGCAAATGCTATTAGGTCCACCTGGGACTTTAAACACAATCACACCTTGTGCTGCGTGTAAGCTCCTTCGGCGAAGATGTGCCGAGGAATGTCCTTTCTCTCCTTACTTCTCTCCCCACGAGCCTCACAAGTTCGCCGCCGTTCACAAAGTCTTCGGCGCCAGCAATGTCTCAAAGATGCTTGTGGTATTATATATGTATATATATTCATCTTTAATTAATCTCTTGAAACCTCTGACCATTAATTTAAGGGTTTTGACATGTGAGTAAGTTTCAATTCAAAGATTGCGACTTTCCTTGTTTTATATATGTTCTTTAGCATGTGGCCTGAAATTTCAAACACACGGTAATCCCATTGCAAATGTGAAATGGCTTTCTTTTCTCACCATCTCTTTGTCATCTTACAAATGTGATCATACAGCTACGTAATAATATTATATCGATTTTTTGGGTTTTTTTCTCAGGAAGTCCCCGAGCCTCAAAGAGCAGATGCAGCGAACAGCTTAGTGTACGAAGCAAACGTTCGACTGAGAGATCCAGTTTATGGATGCATGGGAGCTATCTCAGCTTTGCAGCAACAGCTTCAGAATTTACAAGCTGAGCTAAACGCAGTGAGATCTGAGATAATAAGATATAAATATAGAGAAGCTGCTAACAGCATAATCGCTTCGACTAATGCAGCTTTAGCTGTTTCCGTGGCTGAGATGCCACCTCAAGCTCCGGCCACTCAATTGCCATCTCGGCAGCACATTCCGGCGGTGGCCCAGCCTCCGGCGCGGCCAGAACCTCCGCCGGCGCCGCCTTTGGCGGTGGTCGCCGGCCAGAAGGGTATGGAGCCATCTTCTCCGCCGACGATGTATGCTAATCTACTTCCTCCTTCAAGTACGGAGAGCTACAGTGGAATTTCGAATAGTCACGTGCATTTCTTTGATTAAACATCAGATCTTTTTGCTGGTAATAAAATAATACGAATACGAAAACGAAAGCTTTTTGCATTTGGAAAACCCTTGATTTGATGTTCATTTTGTTGCTATGTGGCTGATCATGTATAAAAACGAAAGCTTTTTGCTATATGTTCATTTGGATGTTTACTATGCTAATTATTCCTTACCACAAAATGATTGTCTATGATCTTAATGAATGTATCATTTTTGAAACCATGATGAACGAACGAAACGAGAAAATCTTGATTAGGGGTATTCAGGACATTGAAAACACATGAAATACTGTAGAGGCGAGCGAGGCGCATGGTAATTGTTAGGATCGTGGACCGGGTTTAGAGGGGTTGAAAAACACCGGTCACCATTTTTCGCTCTTTAATAGGTTTCACATCCGGTTAGAGAGTAAAAATCGGTTTCCAATCTTCAATCAAAACTAAGTGCGGAATAAAATAGACTTTGATCGTGAACTATATGTAGTGGCTTGTGTATGTGAGTGAATTGATCCGGTTTTGGTGTGTGTTAAAGGAAGCACGACACTAGGGCATAACTGAAGAAAAAAGATCATGAGAATGGAATGCAAATTCAAAGGAGTAAAAGTGAAGGTGAAGAAAACTGAAGAAATATAAAGTAAGGACCGAATTGAAACTTATGAGATAAGTGAAAATATAAATAAAAAATATAAATAAAAAAAGAAGAGGTACATCAGTTTGTTTGCTGATTAAGTAGTCGTTCAGCTCTCTCTCTGTTTTATCATCTTCTCCGTTTTTTTTCTTCTTTCTCCATCTGTAAAATTGTGATATCAGTAAAGGGGTTTAGTTGTTGGCCGTGGATGTAGGATTTATAAAAAAGAATCCGAACCACGTAATGGTTCTGTGTCAATCAGTTTGAGACCACACCAGTCAATCCGAACCACATATAAAAACGAAAGCTTTTTGCTTATGTTCATTTGGATGTTTACTATATATGCTAATTATTCCTCACCACAAAATGATTGTCTATGATTATAATGAATGTATCATTTTCGAAACCATGATGAACGAACGAAACGAGAAAATCTTGATTAGGGTTTTTCAGGACATTGAAAACACATCAAATACTGTAGAGGCTAGCGAGTCGCATGATTGAAACGTATTATTACATGTGTCTTACTTTACTGCATATAAATTGCATTTTTGCAGTACTGCCAATACCAAACACGGCCTTGTTTTTTTGCACGAGGGGAAGAGTTAATGAATGAAGCTTTGACTGAGTAATAAAGTCTCTGAAGTTTCCATATTAGTCTGTGCCAATTTAAGGGCTGAGATGACAAGAAGTTAAAAGAGTTCTAAAGGTAGACAAAACGTATGGCGATTGTTCTGCCCAATACTCTTTTCTCTAAACAATACTACAAAATTCAATGCCCACAAAACGTTAATGAAAAATGGGCTGCTGCGAAAGTCCGTAAACAAACACGCAAGTGCGTCTATCATTTTCTATGTAATAAAATGTCGAAGCTACTTTACGAAGCAGCCCATTTCATCAAGTTATCGTCCATACTTTAGAATGATTGACTGTCGGAAAAAAAAAATACATTTTATCTGTCACCTGAATTTTTTTTAGTTAGCTAGACGCATTCTCTTACAGGGGAAAGTATATATCCCAGAGCCTCCGAGTCTGAGTGAACGCTTCATTCTGTTTCTCTCACACACAGCATATCTGGAAATTTTACAAGCATAAATAAACAGAGTTGGAGAGACAATATACAGAAAATAATTACAGTTACCAGCAATAGAACTATAGTAATTCATGGGTTCCCCAAGAAAACTGAAGATAAAACAAGAAAGAACGTACGCGACTCGTGCTCATTTAAATAATAATAAGACAATAAAATGTGTACTGTAATGGACCCTCCATTTGCAATAATACTCTGTTTCTTGTCCCATTTATAGGTATCCAAGAACGTAGGAGACAAAGTCTGAGAGAGAAGAAGCAGATTCACTCTCCATCATACAATTTCTTTCACCTACCAAAACCTTGCAATTTGCTGCTCGAAATGGCGGAACCAATCGCGAAGCGCCACGTGGTCTTCATCCCCTACCCCGGCCGCGGACACATCAACCCAATGCTCAACTTCTGCACCACCTTACTAACCCACGAGCCCAACGACTTGCTCATCTCCTTCATCGTCACCGAGGAGTGGCTCGGCATCATCACCGCCGGCGGCGCCTTGGAGACGGCGCTGCCCGAAAACCTAAACTTTCACACGATTCCCAACAATGTGATTCCCTCGGAGGTCGGCCGCGGGAAAGACTTCAAGGGTTTCTTCGAATCCGTTCAGACAAAGATGCAAGCGCCAGTCGAGGATGTCTTGGACCGATTGCCTCGAGCCAGCGCCGTCGTCTTCGACTCGTTTCTCGGCTGGGCCGTCGAGGCTGGGATTAGGCGAGGCGCGCGCTTGGCCTCGTTTTGGACGGAATCTGCTTTGGTGTTCTCCATTTTCCATCACTGGGACACTCTGCTTCCTGGTAATTACTACTGATTAAATAACACCAACACCATCGTCTTTTTCTCTGTGTGTTAAGGATTTTATTTGCAGGCGGCGTCAAGGAGGAGGTAATAACCAGCAAAATCCCAGGAATCCCATCGATGGACATTAGCGATTTCCCAGTCCTAAACGGAAAAGGCGAAGAAGTTCTACCCCTAATCCTAAAAGCCATCGAGCTAACGCAAAAAACCCAATACCTACTCTTAACAACAGCCTACGAGCTCGAAACCCAAGCCATAGACCACTTAAAGCGAATACTCTCCCCATCGCCGACCATCTACTCAATAGGCCTAGCCATAGCTCCTCGAAAGAAGAAGGTCGAGCCCAAGCAAAAGCCCGACTACATCGAATGGCTCGACGCCCAGCCCGCGCGCTCCGTACTGTACGTCTCCCAAGGAAGCTTTTTAACCGCTTCGAAGGCTCAGATGGAGGAAATCGTGGCCGGAATCTGCGCCAGCGGCTCGAGGTTCTTATGGGTCTGGAGGGGAGACCACCTAGGGGAACACCGGCGTCTGGTTCGTGCCGTCAAGGGCGGGCGTGGGTTCGTGGTTCGGTGGTGCGACCAGCCGCGGGTCCTGGCTCACGGCTCGGTGGGTGCGTTCTGGTCGCACTGTGGGTGGAACTCGACCAAGGAGGCGGCGTACTACGGCGTGCCTATGCTGACTTTTCCCCTGCTTTTGGACCAGCCGGCGAACAGCAAGGTGGTGGTGGACGAGTGGGGGACGGGGTTGAGGGTGGTGGCCGGCGCCGGAGGGGAGGAGGTTGCGGCGGTGGTGAGGAGGATAATGGAGAGGGGCGGCGGCGAGGGGGAGGAGAGGAGGAAGAGGGTGGAGGAGATTGAGGACAAGTGTAAGAGGGCCGAGCGTGGGTCTACTGAGGCTGACGTGTTGGCGTTTCTTAGGGATCTTATAAAAGGAGGGGAAGAAGAATGAAGTTTTTGAGTGTTGGTATTTGTTTTAGTAATTGAATTTGTTTGCGAATGTGATTATGTTGTCATTTTTTCGTTTGTTTTATTTAAATTGGTATGATTTTCTGTGATGGGACGATCTTCGTTTTGTGTTGTTAATTCGTGTTGTGTAATAGTAATATTTGTGTTGTGGTTATTTGTTGGATTTGTTGTGATGTTAGTAGTAGGCGTTGTTTGCTTTTGCAGCGTTATGTTTTGATGTGCCTACGTAAGTTGTCATGCAAAATTATGACTTTGGATTACTGTACACATCGATCTTTCGTTTTAAAATCACTTTATTTATTAAATGTAATAGTGTATGTTGTATCTATGATTATGAAATGTGAACAAATTTGAGACACACACGTGTGATCTTATTGTTATTCCAAGCAGCTAAGTAAATGAAAAAAAATAAAAATTAATTGGCACATAAAATAAAACTAGTGTAGTTTTGTTGCAATTTATCCCACTTAATCGGCTACGAGTTTATACCAACTCCAAGGATGAGACGAGACCTCTCATTCAATAAAAAAATCGATATAGGTTTTTTTTTTTAATATTAGGGTATCTCATCCACTAACTATAGTATAAACTTGTGCCGCAGGTACCAGCCCATTGGGCCTAAATTCGATATAGTTAGTGAGCCAAGTTTATATTTTTATTAATTAATCATAATATCACCTCACCTTTGTAATAGTATCATGGTCATATCTTTTCAAAGTCAAAAGTTTGGACAAATCTTTTGACATTTGGGATCGGAACAGATCCTTCAAAATGTAAATAAAAAGCTATTATGAAACCACAATAATGCTGCCGACTTGATATATACTTATTTTAATATAACTAACTAAAGATAAATAGTACTATCATTGCTTAGATGAAACTTAAACTTCCCATCGACACAAGTGATGTTGGGATGGTGAAGGACAATCAACGGATTCCATGATTTTGCAGCATTGACCTTAATCTATCATATTTATTGTATTTATACATTATTTTCCTACTTTCATATTTAAAAATTATGTTTCATTTTAAACACTAAAAATAAGTAATCTTAAAAATAAATAATATGAAATAAAATTTTATTAAAATGTATTAGTCAGGTTTAATGTAGGTACCTGTCAATTCGGTGGAATATATTGCAAGTGCCAAATATATTTTTACAATTTTTTAGATATATCCGGAATTTTGACAGCAAACAAGAAAAAACCCAAATCCCCAAGACAATAAATACATGTAAAAAGCAAAAACAAATAACTTTCTCTGTCCATAGAAAGAATCAAGTGTTAAATAGAAGATACGAAGATTCCTTTTAGCACTACGATCGTCGTCTTCCTCGGCGCGTTCTGTTGGTCGCTTTCCACAGTCGTCCGAGCACAAGAGTCGACGAACGCCTGCAAAACTTACCTATACTCCCTCGTCGTCCTATCCGCCGCCCTCCTCGTGGGTTTCTTCGCCATCTACATCCGCCACTGCTCGTCCAATTCCTCCGGCGGCATCCGCCGCGCCGCCGAAGCTGCGCGGGGGCTCGACGCGTCCGTGATATAGGGGTTTTCCCACCTTCTCCTACGCGGAGGTCAAGGACCACAAGATCGGCAAAGGCGTGCTGGAGTGCGCCGTTTGCCTGAGCGAATTTCAATTCGAAGATACGCTCAGACTTCTTCCCAAGTGCGACCATGTCTTCCACCCACAGTGCATCGACGCCTGGCTAGAATCGCATGTGACTTGCCCAGTCTGTCGGGAGAACCTCGGAGAAGAAATTCCCCAGCCGGCGACTGAATCGACGCCGGAATCTGACGTAATCGGCGATTCCATTGACAAATCTAGCGAAGATAGGAACGTCGTCATACAAATCGGCGACGAAAGCAGTAGTACTCCGAACGAATTTAACACAAGGGATTAGCTTTTAGAAGAATTAAAAAAAGGGGAGGTTGACTTTTTCAATTAAAAAATAGGGAGTCAAGTTGATTATATCACTAATTAGTTAATATTGACTTAATTATTTCAATTATCTATTTTCATAAAACAAATTATTGTCATGTCGGTTTTTCTTCTGCAAATGATTTCAAAAAAAAAAAAGAAATTCTCAGCGAAAATCCAACACCCATTCATCGATACTTTTTTCATCGTGTGCTGCATTCGCGGTCTCACTCTTAGAGATACAATCGATAATTTCTTTTTCAGTCGCAATTTCGTCTTTCGAATTATTTTATTTGAATAATCCGTGTAAGACAGTTTCGACCATAAGTTTAGATTTAGAGAACCAATTACCCTGATTCAAGCTTTATTTGGACAGAAAACTTCATTATCCAAAACTTTTATGTTTTACCCTTTTTCTAATTCAAACTTTATCGACTTCAAAATGTGTTTTTCGGGTAAATACGTAATTAGGATAAATAATTCGAATAAAATTAATTCGAATATATTTGCATACCATGTCGAATGTTCGACTATATAATAATTCGAATAATATTGAATAATTCAAATTAAATTCGAATAGAGGTTCGAATAATTCGAATTAATCGTCAAGAAATGGCAGTTAAGACATTTTCGACCATAACTTTTGATTCGTAGAACCAATTACCCTGATTCAAACTTTTTTGGACATCTAACTTGATTATACAAAACGTTTACGTTTTGCACTTTTTCTAATTCAAAAACTTTATCGACTTCGAAAATGTGTTTTTTCGGAGACATAATTTAACAGGTATTAATGTTCAATGAAGAGGTTTAATATGTGGTATCAATGTCTAATGGAGATGAATGCGATATTAATTTAGTTGCAAAATTAATGAAGACATTCCTAAAACTCTAATAATTATAATTACATTACACATGTTTGCATCACAACAATTTAAAAATAATGCACATATTTGGCACATATATGAATCATAAGTCGTACAATGTAATATTTCAACACGTTCGTCGTGATATACATTTACGTATGTCATCACGAAAAAATGCATTTTTGACAACGAACTTAGCTATCAGAAACTTCTATTCCTTACATTCTTTACATGTTCCACTCTTTACACGTGATTAAGACGGTGGGTATTATTACATTCTTTACACGTGATTAAGACGGTGGGTATTACATTACAATGTTGATTATATATGAGGAGGACATATAATATATAGTTGATTCAGCTCCACTCTCTAGGCTAGGAGAAGACAACACTATAACGAGATATAGAACAACTAGTGTCACGACTTGGATAAGAAGCTAAAAGGAAAATCACTTATTATCATCATGAAATACGAATAATTATTCTAAGATGTAATAATGAAGAAGATCAAGAACTTTGTATGCTATGTCTAGAGGAGAAAACGGAATGCAAGAAAAAAAAAGCAATTAGGTTTAGTCGGCAGCCATTATATTATATATTTTTTATTTTCTAAAATAAATAATGAAGAAATATATGAGGAGGGCATGTGCATGAACCATATCAAAAAGAGAAATAAATTGACATCTATGTTTAACATTAAAACATAACATCTCCAATTGGAAGTTATGCCTTCGAATTAACTTTGATTCATTTTGAGATTCAAAGTCTTACTCTTTCCTCCGAAAAAAAAAGTCTTGACTCTGATTTACAGCTAATATTGAGATTCAGTTCAGATACGAATAATATTGAAATTAATGAAGCACACGATTGAGTTGAGTCTTGTGTATTCCTCCATCTAACGGGAAAAAGAGAGAAATAAATAAAAAAAAATCATGCCGGAAAATTGAAAAGGTAAAACACCAACACTTGTTCTACAAATGCCTTACATTTAAGTAATTGTTTGAGTCAATGACCCCCCTGGCCATAAAATTTTATTTTAAAAAAAAAAAATAAAGGAAAAATCCCAAATGTCATCTATGAAAATAAAAAATATAAGTAATTTGAAAATTGGAAGAAAAAACCGTCAAATGTGACCATATGGTTGTCATTTCTTCCCTGCGTTTCTGTACCTCCCTTTCTCCTATAAATAGGCTCCAATGCTTGTCATTTATTTCCCACAACAATGCAACGATTGAGAAAAATATTCCCCCAAAAAAGATAAATAAAAGAAGAGGAGCATTTATGGTTTCTCTTCAATAAGCCGTCGTAATATATATGTGAAGATTCAATATTCAACCCTGCGAGAAAGATCAGTAAAGCTCAGGAGGGATAGCGCCACCATAAATCAATAAAATTCGATTGACTTTTTTTTGGTTAATTTCGTGGCGCTATCCATCCTGAGTTGTACGGATCCTCGGTGCAAGAGAAAACGAAAAAAGTTTGATTTTTGATGATATTATTTCTGTATGTTGCTATTCTTCTCTTTATCATATTAGGTTTGATCTACTGCAGCTGGTCTTGTTCTTGTAAGAGCGAGAGGTATCAAGAATTAAGGCAAAAAAAATCATAAAGGTAAAGATGGTTTACATGTAATAGAACCATCGTTTTAGTTCAAAATTCTAACCTATGTAAGAGTAATTTCCATGTTAGCTAGCACCATATATGGCTAATCTCTCTACGAAAAAGGATAAACATGTGAGGTTTGATTACATGAGAGAAATAGTAACTCTTGCGCAGTCGTAGTTTTCTGGGTATTTCTTGTTTGTTTTACCAATTATTATTGATAAGCAATTGCAGCAGCATTCATTGACATCTCACTAGCTAGTTATAAACTCTCAAAAGATTGGACAAAAAAGAAGAGATCAAATTCAGGAGTTTATATATAATAATCAAGGAGGACGATATCAGATATAAGATTCCATTTACAATCCCAAGCCGTTGAACCCTGGTAAAGTATTTATATATCTATGTTCTTAGTATTTTGTTCATTCTTTCGATGAATACTTTGATAGTACTTGGGCAGTTGTCTGCTTGGACATGCAAGATTGCTGTAATGATTTTCCGTGTTCTTTGAAGGATATATTATAACCTAATTATTAGAGCAACCTTGACCTCACAGATTCTTTGATCAATGTTCATACCTATCCATCTAGCTAGGCTAATATTCAATAGCAGATCTCAAGAATTTTCTTCTTCAATTCATTTTACATGATTTGAACATACGACCATGTTTGAGAAATTAATGTCACTCATTGACATACATGAGTGAATTGTGTTGCAGGTGTGGGGCATCCACGCATTTGATGCTTTGTGGGTAATGAATAAATGAAGGCAGTAGTGTCTGAGACTGTAATGAATCTATGAGAATATATATTCTACCACAGAAAGAAAAAAAGTTTAATAGTAATATGAGGTAGCTAGGGTTTTCTTTTCTTTTCTTTTTAAAAATGAAGTCATTGGACTGAGGAGTAAATATGGTTGCAGGCTTTTTGAATGGTATTCATGAATGAATCCGTGTAGCTGTGGATGTTGACTACATATCCAACTATCCTCTATTTTGGGCACGTCTTCTTACCTTTTTCACCATCATTCATAGTTGATATGATAGATATTTAATATTTAGTTGTCCTTATTAAATCAGATTAAAAATGTTAAACAGTTTAATTTTTAAGAGTTTCTCCTTTTCATATAAATGTATTATACTATGTGATGTAATCAAGAAAAATGATGTCTAGGCTTGACGTTGAATACAGATTAAAATACATTGATCATTAATTAGTCTTAATGTAGCATCTAGCAGACATGCAATGTATTGTAAGAAGCGTATGGATTATGATATGCCACGTGTATAATCACCATTGGCCGACTGGACAAGTCTAAGTTTTAGATTAATTTATATTTGTGAACCAATGTCCTAATACCGGGTGTCAAAGAAACCAAGTTCACTGTTTCAAATCTTTTAATTTGATCGAATAACATTCATTTGCAATTTCTTAACATATGATCATTTAATGGGTGCTCAATGTGTTTGTTGCAGCCTTTTTCCAAGGGGACCCCCACCACTATAACTATTTACCTTCAATGAAAAAATGAAGGAAACATTATCACTAATATTTATTTTGCAAACTCGCAAAATTCCATATAATCTTAAATAACTTCCAGATAAATATATTTTGTTCCATTTAACTTATTTTGAATGCTTTACAATTAATTAACAACATGTATGTAATGACTTCTTACACATCATATCTATAAAATAAAAACTAATTTTTCATCAGTGTCCACATCTAACCATTTCAAACCACAATCATCAAAACGGAATATTTCGTCGCAGTTCAACAGCCAAGGCGAGCCGCCGCCGTCAATGGCGATATTATTTTCTTCAAAGCCTTCCCAAGGAAAGTCGTCGTCCTTAAAAAAGATAGTCAATCAAGGGATTGCTCTCGTATGTGGTCGGCGTATTAACGGTTCTATTCACTTCGTCGGCCGGAGAAAGGCGGCGCTTTTTTTTCTTCCACGGCGAAAGGCGATGGCTGCTTCGTGGGACCCACCAAATTAATTTCACTATTGTCGTCGCTCTCACCAGCGATTTCTTGCTTGAGCGGCTCATGTGTTATGGGGTCGATTCCCATCTTAAGAAGCTTTTTCTTGATGTGTGTTTTCCAACGATTCTTTATCTCATTGTCCGTTCTTCCTGGCAATTTTGAGGCGATCTTCGACCACCTATAATATTGGCACGAAAGAAATTTAATAGGTTTATTACGCCAGTACATATGTATCTTTCTTTACTTAATTTGTAATTTAATTCCCGTGAAATACAAAGAACACAAAATACGTCCGTGAAAATGATACTATGTTGTTTCACCATCATTGTGGAAATGCAGATACAGAGATTACTAATCATAATATAAGCTAGGGTGACGGGATCTGTACATTACACATTTCTGCGATGTACCTATCGCGGTTTTTAATAATGAGCACCTGATCATGAAAGGTATATCCCATCACCAACCCTAAACTTTTGATCAACATGTGTATAAGTTCAAAGTTAAGGTTGTCGGCACACTAAACGATAACCTAGTTAAAGAAGTTAGTTAATGATTAATCTACTAATCAATAGAAATCAATGATTGTTAGGGTTTGGTGAAGGAATAAGTGATAGCTCAAGCTTAAGTGCCTGTTTCAATAGACTTTTACGATTGCCTATTAAATGAAATATTAGAATACCTTTCGAGAATTTTTCGTAATGGTTCAATTGGGCCGTGATTCAGTTTCACACAGTAAGTCCATTAATGTTTGGGCTTGGTCCATCGGTAAATGGGCCTGCGCCATTCGGAGCCCACTTGCATTTACAGTTGCTTCGTGGCCTCAATTTCGGGTGACGTGGCACTTTGGAGTCCCCCGGAATTTCAGAATTATTATTTTTTTATATAAAAAAAAAAGATATTTTCTTTATCACTAAATCTCCAATTATCCCTTACCGCAAACAAAAAGAAAAAAGAAAAAAAAAAAAGGAAAAGCCAACGCCTCTAAATCTCTTCTTATATGCTCGTTATCCTAAAACCATACTATCTCTTCTCTCGTAAACTCAGCTACACACACGCACACAGAGTCGCTTCGTGTGACGAAGAGAGAAATGGCTGCTGCAGCTGAATCCGTGATGGCATCTAACGCATCTTCAATGCTGTGCAGCCAATCAAGGCGGCCCTTAATTCCCACGTCTCACTCCGTCCGTCGCCGCCGCGGTGGAGTCGCCGCACCTTCCTCTGCTAAAGTCAGAGCCCTGGCATCGTCGTTTCTCGGCAGCGCTAGAATCAGCTCCGCCGTTCCGAAGACGCTCGCTTCGCAGCAAAGGAGGAGCCTTTCCGTCTTCGCCATGGCCGGTGGTAATAAAACGATTCTTCCCTTTGACTTCACACTGCTAATTGTGAGAGCGTTCCATTTGTATAATTGGTTGATTGAATATAGGGGCAATTGATAAAAGCGCCAAATTTATACTATTGTTACCTTCTTGCATGTAATCTGTTTGTTTAAATGAGTGAGAGAAGAAGAAAGACAAGAATTGGCTTCTGTGGTTATCTTGTAGTAACTGACTACCTACTAAGTTCAATGCCTTTTAATCATCTTATCATCGCAGAGGAGAAGAGAACGGTCCCACTAAAAGACTACCGTAACATCGGAATCATGGCCCACATAGACGCCGGGAAAACCACAACCACTGAGCGAATCCTATACTACACAGGCCGAAACTACAAGATAGGCGAAGTCCACGAGGGCACGGCCACCATGGATTGGATGGAGCAAGAGCAAGAAAGAGGCATAACCATCACCTCGGCGGCCACCACCACCTTTTGGAACAAGCACAGAATAAACATCATCGACACGCCGGGCCACGTCGACTTCACACTCGAGGTCGAGCGGGCCCTACGCGTCCTCGACGGCGCAATATGCCTCTTCGACAGCGTGGCGGGCGTCGAGCCCCAGTCGGAGACAGTCTGGCGCCAGGCGGACAAGTACGGCGTGCCGAGGATATGCTTCGTCAACAAAATGGACCGCTTGGGGGCGAACTTTTTCAGGACGAGGGATATGATCGTCACCAACCTGGGAGCAAAGCCCCTCGTTCTTCAGCTTCCCATCGGCGCGGAGGACAGTTTTCAGGGAGTCGTCGATCTTGTGAAGATGAAGGCAATCGTATGGTCTGGGGAGGAATTGGGCGCGAAATTCTCTTACGAGGACATACCTGAGGATCTTCGGGGCTTGGCCGAGGAGTATAGGGCTCAGATGATCGAATCAGTAGTCGAATTGGACGACGAAGCTATGGAGGGATACTTGGAAGGGGTCGAGCCCGACGAGGAGACGATCAAGAAATTGGTCAGAAAAGGGGCGATTTCGAGCAGCTTCGTGCCCGTTTTGTGTGGCTCTGCTTTCAAGAACAAGGGCGTTCAGCCTTTGTTAGATGCAGTCGTCGACTACTTGCCTTCGCCCGTCGACTTGCCCTCGATGAAGGGGACAGACCCTGAAGATCCCGAGCTCACTGTCGAGAGGAAGGCCGACGATTCTGAGCCTTTCGCTGGGTTGGCGTTCAAGATTATGAGCGACCCTTTCGTGGGCTCGCTCACTTTCGTCCGCGTTTATTCTGGGAAGCTCGAAGCTGGTTCTTACGTGTCGAATGCGAACAAGGGCAAGAAGGAAAGGATTGGTAGGCTCCTAGAAATGCACGCCAACAGTAGGGAGGACGTTAAGGTTGCCCTGACGGGGGACATCGTGGCTCTCGCCGGTCTTAAGGACACCGTAACGGGCGAAACCCTCTGCGACCCAGAGAAGCCCATCGTCCTCGAACGCATGGACTTCCCCGACCCAGTGATTAAGGTCGCCATCGAGCCCAAGACTAAGGCCGACGTGGATAAGCTGACCGTCGGGCTTATCAAGCTAGCCCAAGAGGACCCTTCGTTCCATTTCTCGAGGGACGAAGAGACCAACCAGACCGTCATCGAAGGGATGGGCGAGCTTCACCTTGAGATCATCGTCGATAGGCTCAAGAGGGAATTCAAGGTAATATATCAAATCTCTAAACCTGTTTCAGTTTCTTACAGTCAAAGATGGAATGTTTAATCAAGAAAATCCTTCTCTAACACAGGTGGAAGCTAACGTAGGGGCGCCACAGGTGAACTACAGAGAGAGCATCTCAAAGGTGACGGAGGTAAAATACACACACAAGAAGCAGTCGGGCGGGGCGGGTCAGTTCGCCGAGGTTATGGTTCGGTTCGAACCGCTCGAGGCGGGCAGCGGGTACGAGTTCAAGAGCGAGATCAAAGGCGGGGCCGTGCCTAAAGAGTACATCCCGGGCGTGATGAAAGGTTTGGAAGAGAGCATGAGCAACGGTGTCCTCGCTGGATACCCAGTCGTTGACGTGAGGGCGGTTTTAGTTGACGGTTCTTACCACGACGTGGATTCGAGCGTGTTGGCATTTCAGTTGGCGGCGAGGGGAGCTTTTAGGGACGGGATTAGAAAGGCGGGCCCGCAGATGTTGGAGCCCATCATGAAGGTCGAGGTTGTGACGCCCGAGGAACACTTGGGTGATGTCATCGGCGACCTCAATTCGAGGCGTGGGCAGATCAACAACTTTGGAGACAAGCCGGGCGGTCTAAAGGCGAGTAGTAGTAGCCTAGTTCGTTATGAAGTTTCGATTTTTCTTCACGATTTTGAGTTTGAAATTGTCGAAGAAAATATTTCAGGTGGTCGACGCTTTGGTGCCTCTTGCGGAGATGTTTCAGTACGTTAGTACTTTACGAGGGATGACGAAGGGCCGAGCTTCTTACACGATGCAGCTGGCGAAGTTCGACGTTGTGCCTCAGCACATTCAGCAGCAGTTGTCTGCACAGCAAGAAGCTGTTACTGCTTGAGATTGTCTCAAGATTTTTCTTCTGTTCTTTACAAGGTTGTGATGATTCTTTTTCTTGCTTTTCCCTCAGAGGCAAACACCGTCGTGTAGATTAAGTTTGAAGCTTTTATAGTTCTGTTCTGTATGTCATTTTTCCTTACGTTTGTCGGGAGCAAAAGGATTTCAACTCATCAACGTTCAGTTTCAACATGAGATTCGATCCCATTGAGCAACATGATTAAACAAAAAATCGAAAATAAACAACCACAGAAGATTCAATCTTGGATCATAAAGACGGATGGATTTTTCTTCGTTTGATTCTCTATTTCAGTTGCACGATGCCTGCGCTGACGAGCTTTTGGATCTTGCTCATTACTTGAGGGTTCTTTGTGTGTTCTTGGGCAGCCCTTGGATTCTCTTGGAAATCAGTGAGAACCTACCGACAAAAAAAACCCCGAATGGGAAGATATATAAATGTAATCACATCTCAATAGAATGGATACCAAACTATTTGATTATGTTCATATACCTGTCTCATGACTGGATCTGTTAAAATATTTTGAATCTCTGGATCTTGCATTGCTCTAGCCTGCAGTATAGTTTCTGGGTAAATGCAAAGTGTTTCAAGCTTCAAGGAAGAGATGCAAATATGTTGAATGACCATACCTGTCTTTCTTTCAGTTCCTCGGGGGTGAAATCTCCTCGGTTAGCTTTGTTTATCTGCTCCACACACCTGCAGAGAACACACATGAGCAGATCATAGTAAGAACTTTAGCGATCGAACCCAAGAAGAGTTTGTTCCATGAACCTTGTCTGAGAACTATCATACCTTCTCACACCATCGAGCAACTCGGGATTCTGAGGATCGTGCTTCAGTCCCTCCTGGTAAGTTTCCAGTGCTTTGTCGTATTCTTTCATGAAAAACTGTATAGCACCTTTTCGTGTGTATCCTTTGGCAAAAGTCGGGTCAAGCTCGATACACTTTTCGGCATCTTTAAGTCCCTCGGGCATTGCAGTCAGTTTAGTGTAACATGCAGCCCTATTACTGTATGCCTGCAAAAGAGCCCAATCCAAGCATTTTCAATGTTATTTTTTCCTATTGAAGTATGATCACGAACAGTGCTTTCCATGAGATGGAAACACATTCTCCCTAAGGACAACTGCCCTACCTTCGGATCCTTTGGGTTCCTCCTTATTGCCTCTGTATAGTGTTTGATAGCCTCAGGATATTTCTGTTCTTTGAAAAACTGATTACCTGCAGATGCAATTTCATGGTCAACTACAGTTTAAAAATTTATAGACATTACAAATGTGATTAGCACGCGGTTGAGATGAATATCCACAATACCTTTCTCACGCTCTTCTTCGGCTATCTCTGGATTGAAGTACTCCTGTTGCTCTAGCTCTTTCTTTGCCCTCTCAGCATCGTTCAGCTTCTTCAACGTGTCGGGGTTGCGATGCTCGGTTAGTGCTTTATGGAAAGTCTCAATTGCAGGTTCGTAATCCTTCGAAGATTTGGCTAACTTCACCAAAGCAGTACCCTTTCTCGTCAGAGCCCTGGCAATCATCTTGAAGTCTGACCTCAGTTCTCGACCCCTTTCGACAGCCTTGTCGCAATCTTTGATGCACTCCTCGTACTGAAAAAGGAAGAGAGACGTGTAATGCCATCATCAGACTTTTAGTCCATCAGAAGCGAAGTAACAGATTAGGTCTTCAAATCGTAAGACGCAGGAGAAAACACTTCACACACAAAATTCAAGAATTTCAATCCAAATTTCTCCAGCAAAATAAAAAAGTCAGCACATAGCTAAATTACCTTCCCCATTTCCAAATACACGGCAGCCCTGTTGGTAAGAAACGAAATATCTTCATCATCGAGCTCGATGGCCCGCGAATAGCACGCAATAGCAGTCTCAAAATCCTTCTTTTTATACGCTGCATTTCCAGCCTCCTTCTCTTTCTGTGCTTCGGATTTTTTCTGCTTCCTTTCATTCTCCTCGTCGTTAACCTCCATAGGCTCGGGTTCCGGTTCGGGCGCAGGCTGGGACCTACTACTCTCCTCCCTCGCAGGTTCGGTTCTTCCCTCGTCCTTCATGGGTTCGGTCTCATCGTCACCGCCGGGCGCAGTCTGAAACTTCAAGTTCAACAAAGCTCCCAAAGCCTGCATAACCCTTTGATCCTTCAGATACAGATTTAAGTTGTTCGGATTTTTCTGAAGATCTTGCATCATCTTCACAAAATCGGGCTGATTAAGATACTCCCTCGTCGTCGGATCGCTCGCGAGCTTGACCCACATCTCCGGGCCAAACGCTTCTCCGAACGGACTAGGACCCGACCCGGCCCGAGACCTGGACCGGTTCAGAGCCGACTCGGCGTCAGCTAGTCCACTCTTAAGGGCATCGTTGCTGGGATCGATTTCGAGACCTCTTTTGTAGGCCGAGACGGCTTCGGAGTAATTGCTCAGACCCACATACGCTGCGCCGAGCCGCGAATAGCCTTTGGCCCAATTGGGGTTTAGCTCGACGGTCTTCTGTGCGTCGGACAGGGCCGAACTGAAATCGTTGAGCGACGCATACGCGGCGGATCGGTTGGAGTACAGGACGTGATTGGCCGGCGCGAGCGCGATGGCGTCGCTGAAGTGGCGAACTGCGTCGGAGAATTTCCCGCTTGAGAAAGCTGCGTTGCCCTTGGCCTTGGCTTCGTCGGCCATGACAGTCGTCTACCTCTGTCCCAAGAACTTTGTCTAGCTGGTCGGCGATGAGCACGGTGGTTGTTTGAAGAAGACGACGGAGAGAGTGCTTTTATACGGCGAATTAACAATCTGTAGTGGGTAAGCTTCGAGATTTGTGAGGGCTTTCTCGAATCTTCCATTAGGTTATGACTGAAAATATCACGTGTCTCTTATTGGGCTTCTTACTATTGGGCCTTCGTTTGGGCTTTATTAAATAGCAGCCCAAATGCCATCGGCCATGGTATATCACCTCCACTGACCAAGCTGAGCTCTTCTAGAAAATCCTCGGCGGTATTTTGGCGGCGGCTGCCACCGTGGAGCCTTTCCTCCGATTGATTTTTGCTCGTTATCTTCCGTCGATTGATCGTCCAATTGCGTCGTAACAACCAATCGATGGACCTTACGCCGTTCAAGCAAGACATCGATGAGCTAATAGACGAATTCACGGCGTGCGAGTCTCCAGGGCTATCAGAGTTCAAAAGGGTTTGGGGGTCGAAGAAATTCTCCTTCTTATTCGAGTCCAGCCCTTCGACGAATCAAGGTTTCTTTATGCAGTCACTGTACGCACATTGCATCAGTTACATAGTCTTGTCAGCTAATCCTCTCATGAACAAATTGGGCGGGCTGTATTGCTTGTACTGCTTGTATCAGACTCAACCCTTTAAGCCCCCATTCAAGATTTACCTTTCCTTGGATGAGATGAGAAGGCTGAAGAGCCTCGTAATCGATTCGAAGGAGAAAGGCGTCGTAATCGTTTCTGCCTTAGTGAAGAGTATGTTGGAAAAAGATGCGTTTCTCTTCGGTTCTGTGGGAGCCACGCTCGAGTTCTCAGCATCTGAGAGAGTCGGCGAGCTAACCGAAATTCAAAACGCTCAGCTTAGAGTTGCTTACGACAAGCTATTCGCAGACACGAATCTCGAAAGATTCATCCACGTGGATTTAGGCGAGGAGCTTGAGGTCGATTTGCTCAGGAAAAGGTCTGAAGATTATGCTTCGGCAAAGCGGAATGTGATCAGAGAAGCTAGTCGGTTGGTGAGCGTCGAAGACATAAAGCACATAGCAGATCCCGCGGTTCTGATTGGAGATGTCGTGGGGAAGGCTGCTTCTGATTGGGATGTTCAGAAAGAAAATTTCTATAAACTGATTGGATGCAATCCCTTACAAGTCGAAGTGCCCGAGAACCACGAAGGGAGCGAAAGCTCGGATGAGTTCAGCGAAAAAAGAAAAGAAAGTTGTGGTGATTGTGATGATGTTGATCAACAGGGCAATGGGGATTTCGAAATGGGAGGCGAGGAAGACGGTGGTTTTGGTCGGGAATTAGAAGATATATTGCTTTTACCGCAGTCGGGATTTGACGACGAGGGTAGCGAACGGTATGATGAAGAAGAAGATGAATGTTAATTATTACATGATGAGGAGACTCAAAAGCATGGAGAGTGAGATTAACTTTGCAGAAAGATGGGAACTTTTAAAGGGCTTAATGTGATTACACAGTTCTTTTTCCTTGATGAGGTGAGGTTCAAACTCAATCCAAGCTCGTGTTAAGAAGACAGATATCCCTGTAAGGAGGGGAGGCATGCATAGTTTTCTTTTTATGGTAGTCTCTTTAACTTCCATACAAATTTGTAAGAAGCCATTTTTCTATCAAATATGTGAATGCGTTTTCTCCATTTTGTATTGTATTGGCAGTTCCATATGCTACCTCGGATCCAAGTCCATATAAACTAACTATAGTTAAGAAATCGAACTGGGATCAAACTCTGAGCTTATTAACCTCAACGTGGAGTTACACACTGTATTTTTTGGATCCATACGCTTGAGATATTGATATTACATATAAGTCATATAGACCAATAATTTGTAACCTCGATGAATAAAGTAATAAATGTTATGACCATATTACCGACCAACCACATGATAAAATGGGAATAAAGAGCCATATGACAGCTTGGCCTTCTCTCGATCCAACGAACGCAGCTGTAAAATTACATTCTTGGCAATTTCTTCTTGACACGAAAATTAATAATTCTGTGTAATAATTCAGATCTTATCACGCGGAAACTTTGGGTCTCGCTTCCCAACTGTAACGGTTAAAAGCAGTCAAACTCGCCTAATTAAATATATTGCAACTATTCGCCCACGTAAAACAATAGGTGGAGCCAAGCCAACCCATTCTTTCGAACTCGATTGTGTTGAACTAAGTTGATGAGTGATGAAAGAATAACAAATCCAAGAAGACAACTCAGTAGCAGTTCTATTACAGTAATCCGACAATAACCCAAGTAAAAAAAAAATGGTTAAAAATGAGGAGATAATCCATATGGACAAACGCTAAAGATTCCAAAAAAAAAGAACACTGAAAAAAACTCAGACACCATTACAAAAGCAAAGTTCAAGCGAACGCCGAGAGAAACACAGACGCCATCATCATCAAGCCGAGCAAGAACTTGTTTCCTTTCATCACATCTCCTGCCCCACGCTGTGGCCTATCGTCGAGGAACAAAAGAATATTCGATAAACGCATCAGATGAAAGAAACAATATAGTTAGATGGACTTCTTTTTTACGTACTTTTGTAGTTTGCTCAGTGCGCCGCAGAAGAGAGCATTATCTGGCACGGGATACTCCGTTTTATTGTTAGGCTCGGGATTTACGACCCTTACGTAAGTCTCCTGCCCGAGATACCACGAGTCGAGGTTTTCTGTCCTTAAGTTCCATACTCCAACGTTGTCTAGTGAGATCAAGATCGCTGTCCAAGCCCCAGGGTAAACCTTAACCAATGGAGTTAGAATCAAGAATGAGTTTTGTTTTGTCATAATGTTCGTCGAACTTCGAAGGGTTGTTCGATTTTCTTACCTGCACGGTGGATCGAGCAATCCCATCCCACTTATTGTACGTTCCTCTGCTATTCTCCGTCCACTCCCCAAAATCCATTCTGTGTTTCCAAAAAACACGTTGAAACATCACTAAAGTGAAGCAAATAGGAAGAAGCAAAGGAAGGAAATTGCACAATATTATACCCGACTACAAAGAAGGCATATCCACTCAAGTGATACGACTGAACCTTAGTGTCGTTGTTCTGAAGAATCACTTCCATGAATCCTTTGTAAGTGCCATTGATGATCGAAGTCTCCATCTTCGAGGGCCCTTCGAGCGGCTTCGTGGGGAAATCGAGCTTATAAGCTCCCTTCACCTTATGAAAATCTGCTAGCCTTATGGGCGTCGAGGGATTCACGAAAGAAATCCCGCTAAGCGTAGTTCGCCTCTTCCCATTGATGGTGACCGGCGGTTTGTTCCTCAAGACGTAGATATCAGTCACGTTGATGGAACCGTACCTGAAAGAGCCCTGAGGATTCGGGCGGGCCCCACTAGCCGTTACGTTCCACCTGGCATATCGAACTAACGATTCAGGGCAGGGAAGACAAAGGGACAACAACCTTAAAAGAAGAAAGATTGCCCTACCTTATGGATCTCGCCTGGTTCATAGAAAAGGTCTTATCGAACTGGTCTTGGGGAGGGTCGGGAAGTGGGCCCGACGCTTTTCCCTTTGAGTTCGTGTAGTGAAGGATCGCTACGCCGATCACTCTCCTCCAAGTCGTCTCGTTTTCGAACCTAGCGCTGGCAACTATGTAATAATCGGCGCTTGCGTTTTGGTCCATGGTGACCAAGAAAGAGTAAGTTTGCCCCACGTGTATGTCCAGGCTTGT
Organism: Craterostigma plantagineum; assembly: GCA_027422505.1. NCBI lineage: Eukaryota > Viridiplantae > Streptophyta > Magnoliopsida > Lamiales > Linderniaceae > Craterostigma > Craterostigma plantagineum. The sequence continues at coordinate 78,413 of JAPQWV010001004.1, forward strand.
GTAGTTCTGCTGCACGGTGTAAGAGCCTTCGCTCTCGGCGAGGAGAAGGTTGTGGCTCTGAATTCTGAAATTGAGGCTCGTCGATATCCCTACGTTGCTCACACGCATCCTATAAGTCTTACCTGCGAAAGACAAAAAAAGAAACATCCTAGGATTCTCAGACACGGAGAAAATCGTACTTACTACATTTACGGGAAGGAAAATCAGGTCTTACCGGGATGAACGGTGATCGTTTCGTAGTCAATACCATCTGGGACAAGAGTGTCATTATACCTATACGGCCCTTTCCCGTTTATCAAGACGCCATCGGGCATTCCAAGATCTTTCCCTGACTCGAGGGTTCTTCGTAAGGCCTAAAAAAACCGCCAGAAAATCAGCTTTTCTCATCTTTTCGAACACGAATAGACATGCTTCGTAAGGCCTAAAACGCTCACAGTGTGGTTTTTTGTATACCAATCGCCGATCAGAATAGGGATGTCTCCATAAGGGGTGTCGAAGGGAATAGGAATAATGTCCCTGTTATTGACGATAAAGCTACCGAAACCGCCCGACGCTTTCTGAAAGTTGAGTGAAGGGAAGTAATGGAAGCTTCCTATTTGGTCCTTGACTTGAAACTGATAAGTCCAATTCCACTTCGGCGGGATTGGGCAATTGGTACCTAAGAGGCCGTCTTGCCATGAAACTCGTCTCTGTTGTATGCCAGACCTAATGAGCAGCCATTAAAGCACACTGTGAAGCTTCGTTTAAATGACATTAGCAGGGAAAGATAAGAAGAGAAACCCTTAGATGTTTTACTACCTACCAATGGATCAAGAGGTCTTCGTCTAATTTGTTCCTCACGTTGACGACGACATTGTTGTTGGTTGTGACGTTAATGGTAGGGCCGGGGAACTTCTTGTTCACAGCAATCACCTGCAGAAAGAAACAGAGCATACAAACCCAGCATTTTTTCAATAAAGTTCAAATCTTTTACGCTACATTTCCAGATCTGGAGCTAAAGATCGAATCTTTCCAGCATCTAAAGCTAACCCATGTCCGAAAAGTAGAAGAATTAGCACCAAAGTGAGATGAAAGCAGGCAAAGAAATTCTGCAATAAAGAGAACTCTACATACCTGTTGAGGAACACCAAGTGGAGAAGCAGTAACGTACGAAACCTCAAACTCGTATGAGACGTAAGGGTCATCAGCAAAAACAGAGCCGAGAAGCAAGCAAACGCCGGCAACTAAGAACGAGCTAACACCAACAACAGCCATAAGCAGCAAAAGTTCTTAAAATTTATAACAACAAAACAAATCCAGAAACTCCTTTCTCTTGTTTCTCCTTTCAACGTGCTTACATTACTGGACAGTGGACAGCAGAGGGGAAGCAAACAGAAATAATGAGTGTTAGTACAAAGGGATTGGAGAGAAACGGCTCTATTCACTCGTAGAGTTGGACTTGGACTAATCTGCTCTTCGTTAGTAATGTGGTGGTGTGGTAATAAAGAAAAATAGCGTGGGGTTGGAGAGATTCTGTTGAAGCTTGTCGGTCTTATTGCGAAAAATTTCCTCAATTAATTGGCTGGCTTGCTCAATCTTTTCTATTTTTTTGCTGTAATAATACTAATAATTTATTTCCCGGCGAACGTGTACTACTACGGACTACGGAGTACTGACCCCATCTGAGCTGAGTGGGGACGCGAGTGGGCGCGTGAAAGAAAAAGAGTGGCCACTGTGTGTTTGCGCGTGTGTGTTTGCCAGCCAATTGCCAGTTCATACATACGATTTACCAATAATGCCCCTCTCTGCCTCTTCCACGCTGTAGTAACATGTGTAACTGTGCTCCATCTCCATTACAATAAACTAAACACTTGAGCATACTACGAGCCATTGACCAACGAAAAGTTAAGAGATTGCAATGAAATCACTTTAACTAAGGTATAAGTGGGCGGCAACAACCATAATCTAAAACATAAAATCCAACTCATCGTCCATCTGCTCATTTTCTAACTCGCGTTCTTCTTCCCAATTCTTGTCATACTCATCACCGTACTGATCAAATTCAGCTTCTTCTATGCGCCTTTTCTTGACTTCCTCTGGGATTTCGACAGGCTCGTCCAAAAGGGCCTTCACTGCGTCCCATCTAATCTTAGAACTGAACCCCTTTTTCTGAAGTACGCGCTGCGCCGCTTCGCCAGGAGTCCGAGGAGGATCTAAGCCGTTCAGTTCCTCAGCTCTCTTCAGTCGTTTTTGCCTTTTCAGCTCGTTCTGAGCTTCCATCATCGATTTCCTAAGCTTTAGCGCGCCTTCGACGTCCCCACAACAGTTACTGTAGTCGACCTCAGATCGTTTCTTCTCAGCCTCCTTAGCTCTCTGCTCCTCGATGTATTCTTTGTTCATCGCCTCCCAGATAACCTTCTTCAGTTCCTTCTCCTCCTCGGTATGGAGATAGCCATTCACCTCAACTTCATCTATATCAGAAAGACTCTCTGATTCCTTAGCAGCATCATCATCTTTCGTTCCTTCAGTTTTGTCTTCACATCGACCTGTGCTATGATTTAAGGATTCACTCTCATTTTCAGCTGAGCCCCGAGACTCAGCTTCTTTCGCCATTTGCCTCTCCTTCTCAGCTCGCTGAAAAGCCGGCGGCTCGGAACCACCATCAAGGCCGCCGGAAATTTCGACAAACTCTCTATAGCAATTTCGACAGAGGCCGTGGCGGAAGTGAGGCGTCCCTTCACGCCTGTGCTGGCAAAGGAGTTCGGAATTTCCAGGTTCTTCAGAAAACCCTGAACCTGGCGATTTCATTAGCACGTGCTCTTCCCTTTCGAGCTCCTCGGCTCTAGAGTTGAACTCCTCGACAGTCAACCCTCCCGACTCCGTATTCTCGAATTCGATCAGACGCTTCGTCAGCGTCGCTTCGCAGACATGGACGACCTTAATAACCTCTGACTTCGAACAAGCGAGGCCGTGCGATAGAGAGGATATGTACAGTGCAGCTCCGCAGAGGCCACTAGGCTTTCGACCCGTCTGCATCCAATCCCTTTTCATGCGAAAAAGGATACGAAGGGCAGTCCTCGACACGCTCGGCTTCTTGCCGCCGAACAAGCATTCGCTGAATCGGTGGATGAAAAGGCTCGGGTCGACGGGTTTCTGAACTATAGGGTCCTCTTGAAGGCTCAGAAGCTTACACAGCTGCAAGAATACAGCTCCCAGCACGTAGACGTTTATCCTCAGATGTTCCGAAAAATCGATAAGGAGAAAGGGCTTTTTGTCTTCCTACAGACGATGTAAAGGCAAGCAGCTTGCACTTGCTCCTTCCTACGCCCCTTCGTAAAGTTGCGGTCGAGCGCCAACCTGTATAGCGTCACGGCTGGGTCGGATACGGAATCTCCATCGCTGATATTCAGGGCGTACATTATGCTCTCAATCCCATAACGTGCTTCGTTCAGCGTCCTCTCGCGGGAAGCAGAGTACTCGCTTTGGACAGACCTCCTATACGTTCCTGATAATTGGCTCTGTCCTGAAGCGTTCTTGGCGAATGTAGGTTCCTCCGAGAAGTTGTCCATACCCAAGACGTGCCCACACAAAGGACAGCACAGTCTTCCATCCATATGTTGAGGATGAGCTATGGTTTTCCTGCAACTACCACAAAAAACCATCGTTCTGCGATCCTCCGTATGCCCTATATATCGTCTAGTTGACTTGACTATTGACAGCTCAAACCCAAAAAGAGATTAATTGAAACGATCAGAGGGTTTTAGTAATTCAACTGCTTTGGCGAGGTGAAGAAGGGGCTTTTCTTTTTCTATTGTATGGGGTTGAAAAAGGGAGTCATGGAAATCCAAATCATCTCATCTTTTGGAGAAACTGACACGAGATTTTCACCTCACTTCCATAGTTCTGCCCGGTTTATAAATTTGACGCATCAATCTTGGAGAATAAAGAGGTGAAGTAAACCCTCGAGGTGCAGTAGATCAAATTTGTATTGGACATTCTATTTTTGGACTTTCAAATATTAATTCATAGAGATATATTCGAGAAATATATAATATAATACCACATCGTGGTGTAAGTTGGAGCGAAAAAAAAGGTTCACTATTGAACGATCAAAGTTTCCATTTTTATCCTCTTCTCTACCAAATAATAATCTTAATACTTTAGTATTAAACATAAACATCAATTTACCTTCCTAATTATGCTTTGGGTGTCATACGCCGCCGAAACATGACCAGGAACAAGCTTGACAATTCCATTCGAAGGTTCGCCAAAGCCTACCTTCCAAACTGGAAGGGCACAAACCTTGTTGAAGAAACAAGACATACGATCATTCGTCTTCTATAATGGCGAACGCTCTGAACCAGACAATGCACCAGTATCCACAGCAGAAAAAACGGGACAATTAATTTGTCCTGTATAATCAGAAGGCATAAATTATTGTAGTATAACTGAGAAAAGAGAGAAACTACGATAAGATAATATACCCTGAATTTAGTATCAGGAAGGCCACGAATACCCCAAAAACAGCAACTAGCTGACCGTGGAAGCAGTATGCGGAAACCTGAGATTTGAATTCTAACATTCAAATCACTCGACGCGGTAACAAAATTAAAGGCACTAATCAACGAGGTAGAAGCTCAGTGAATTGATTGCTGTTTTACCAAAAAAGACAACCTACCTTTCGAAATCATCGAAAACAACACTATCAGGAACGATACCGCTGAAGCTCGTCACAGCATCCAGCTCACCGCTCAACAATGATGACACCAGGCGACCTAAATGAAAACAACACCCATACGGATGCGAGCTAATCAAACAAAAAATTGAAGCGTAGAGACACGAAGAAAGCTCCTCCGATGCTTCCATGTCAGATTCTCCGATCCTAAATTTCTTCTGCTGTTGGATTTATCCAAACAAAACAACCACACCATTGCGTCAGGTCAGGTACAGATGTTCAATATCGATCCAAAATATACCTCTGCTGAGCTTCACTTGAATTATCTTTTCTACTAGCTCTATTCAAACTCTGCTCTGCCAACAGCACCAGTGGTCTAGTGGTAGAATAGTACCCTGCCACGGTACAGACCCGGGTTCGATTCCCGGCTGGTGCATAATAGTTTTGTATTTTTCCTGTTATTTCTTTGGGTCCCTTGATTTTTCTTCTAGTGCTTTTTGTGTAATAAAAAATTCTTCTTCCTCGGATTCTTTCTTATATAGATGGCTTTTCAATCTTCCCGTAATATTCCTTGATGTCCGCAGTACATGAACAATCATCACTTATGTATTATACGTTGCACAAGAGAGACTAAACATAGGCATAAATGCTGAGAATTCTTTCACTGGTCTCAAAACAACATACCATCCTCCATCAGCGGCCTATCACACAATCCATGAAAAACAACATTTAACTTTTTTTTCACGTCCTCCTCTTCCCACTTTGTTCAATTTCTTACTCCTTTCAATTCAATTGTTGAAAAGTCGAAGGCTAACGAAGAAGAAGACGACGATGGCCACACCATCATAAAAAGGAAAATAAATAAATAAATAAAACAATTCGGACCAAATAAATCCACCCCATAAATGGCGGATCAGCTCGAGACCAACGGCACGGAGCAGGCGATCGTATGCTACGCTCCGACGATGATCACAACAAACGGCATATGGCAAGGCGACAACCCTCTGGACTACTCCCTACCTCTCTTCATCCTTCAGCTAACGCTCGTCGTAGTCACCACCCGAATCCTCGTCTTCATTCTCAAACCCCTCCGCCAGCCCCGCGTCATCTCCGAGATCCTCGTAAGCAATAACAAAAAAATTCCGAGTTGCATCCTAAAACTAATTGGTGATAGGTGGAATAACCCATCAACTTACTCATATGCTGGTCAGCCTCTGACGTTATTGATGACTATATCTTTGCAGGGAGGGATAATCTTGGGCCCGTCCGTGCTGGGCCGTAGCAAGAAAATCTCGGAAACGTTATTCCCCATGAGGAGCGTAATGGTCCTGGAGACCATGGCCAACCTGGGCCTCCTCTACTTCCTCTTCCTCGTCGGCGTCGAGATGGACATCGCCGTCCTGAAAAGGACGGGAAAACAAGCCCTAGCTGTGGCCATCTCCGGGATGATCCTACCCTTCCTAATCGGCGTCACGTTCGCCTTCTTGCTCCACCAGAGCACCGAGTTCGTAAAGCTCGGCACGTTCATACTCTTCCTCGGCGTCGCCCTCTCCGTCACGGCCTTCCCCGTCCTCGCCCGAATCCTCGCCGAGCTCAAGCTACTCAACACAGACATCGGTCGAATAGCCATGTCGTCCGCCCTAATCAACGACATGTGCGCTTGGATTTTGCTGGCGTTCGCCATCGCCCTGGCCGAGAACGAGGCCATGTCGTTGGCTTCCATTTGGGTCATTCTCTCGAGCGGAGCTTTCGTCGTCTTCTGCGTCTACGTCGTCCGTCCTCTGATCTCCTACATAATAAGGAAAACGCCCGAGGGCGAATCGGTGAGTGAATTCTACGTGTGCCTCATACTCACGGGAGTGATGATATCGGGCTTCATAACCGACGCCATCGGGACGCACGCCGTCTTCGGTGCGTTCGTCTTCGGGCTCGTCATCCCGAACGGGCCGCTCGGCGTGACGCTCATCGAGCGGCTTGAGGACTTCGTCTCGGGCCTTCTTTTGCCCCTCTTCTTCGCCATCAGCGGGCTCAAGACCGACGTCTCGTCGATCACCGGGTTCGCCACGTGGGCCGTTCTGGGGCTCGTCATCGTCCTGGCGTGCGCCGGGAAGGTTGCGGGCACTCTGCTCGTGTCCCTGTACTACAACATGCCGTTCTACGAGGGGCTCACGCTCGGGCTACTGATGAACACCAAGGGGCTCGTGGAGATGATCGTGCTCAACGTGGGAAAGGACCAAAAGGTCCTCGACGACAAGTCGTTCGCCATCATGGTTATCGTCGCGGTCATCATGACCTCCATCATCGCGCCCATCGTCACAAGCATCTACAGGTTATGGTTGCAGAATTTTTCTGTTTGATTCGAGATTCTTTCCGAAAATTACGAATCGAATTCGAAATATTCGAAAATATTTTGATATGTGGCACTTTTGCGACTGCCCTATCGATGTTGGTACGCCAAACAACCTCGTTTAGCTTTTATACATTTTGCTACATGTCAGATTTAGGTAAATCAATGTTAGAATCTATTCGAATCGAATTTAAGATAGCATTTGATCTGACTCGTTTGCAACCCTTATCTACAGGCCGGCCCGCAAGTTCGTCGGCTACAAGCGTCGTACCGTACAGCGGGCCAAGCGCGACGGCGAGTTTCGAATCCTCGTCTGCGTCCACGCGCCGAGGAACGTCCCCACCATGATAAGCCTCATCGAGGCGTCGAACCCCACCCGAAAGTCCCCGATATGCGTCTACGCCCTCCACCTCGTCGAGCTAACGGGCCGGGCCTCGGCGATGCTCATCGTCCACAACACGAGGAGGTCGGGCCGGCCCGCACTGAACCGAACCCAAGCCCAATCGGACCACATCGTCAACGCATTCGAGAACTTCGAGCAGCACGCGGGCTCGGTCTCGGTCAGCCCGTTGACGGCCATCTCCCCTTACTCGACGATGCACGAGGATATATGCAACGTAGCCGAGGACAAAAGGGTCGCCCTTTTGATCGTCCCTTTCCATAAAAACCAAACCGTGGACGGAGGAATGGAGTCGGCTAACCCTGCGTATCGAACCGTGAACCAAAACGTGCTAGCCAACGCCCCGTGCTCGGTGGGCATACTCGTGGACCGCGGGCTCGGCGGGTCGAACCGCCTGGCGGCTCAGGGCTCGCGCCACGTGGCGGTTCTGTACTTCGGCGGGCCCGACGATAGGGAGGCCTTGGCTTATGCTTGGAGGATGTGCGAGAATCCTGGGGTGAGCCTGACCGTGATGCGATTCGTCGCCGGAGAGGGCGCCGGCGCCGGATACGGTTCGCGGAGCGGTCACGGCGGCGGGCTGACGGTGGTGACGGAGGACGATAGGGAGAAGCAATTAGACGAGGATTATTTGAACGAATTTAGGGCTAGGACGATGAGCGAACCCTCGGTTACCTATTTGGAGAAGGTGGTTCGCCACGGCGAGGAGACCGTGGGCGCGATTCGATCGATTGACCCGATCCACGATTTGTTCGTGGTGGGGAAGGGTCAGGGCGGCGGAGATGATGAATCCGTTGACGGCGGGCCTGACGGACTGGAGCGAGTGCCCGGAATTGGGGGCGATCGGCGATTTGCTTGCGTCGTCGGATTTTGGGGCTACTTATTCGGTTTTGGTGCTGCAGCAGTATAAGGGGACGGACGCGAGCGGCGGCGGCGGAGACGCGGCGGTTTTGAACACGCCGGATAGTCCGAACCATCACCATGAGGTGCAGATGGGGTTTAGGAGGACGCCGCCGCAGAGAGGGCCGTCGGTTTTTCAGACGATGCCCTGAGGGATATTTGTGTAATTTCATACTGGTGATTGTTCTAATTTTAAGGATATTTTTACTTGATTATTAGGTTTCTACTTGATTTGCTTTATTTGTTTTTTGGATAATTTCTCCTAATTTGAAACAACCATATAGTGATGTTGATGCGATTTATTTCAAATCAACCATTCGCTAATATTTACTAATTAGATCACAACAATATCAATTTTTTAGAGAAAAAAAAGCTCTCAAATGATGCGGGCAATCTTAAGTCAAGTCTCTTAGTGTGGGACTAAATTGGAATTGATACACAGAAATATGTGCTTCAAGCTAAGTTGAATATATTAATTTTCAAATATATATGTATATAAATATATATTACCATCACTATCATCAGAGTTGTTATCATTAGAACTGTAAATGAGTTATTATTAGTTCAACATGTATGTTTACAGAGAGTTGTCCGATCTGAAGAAGTGAAGAATGATAACTATATATTGTTAGGTAGCCGACGGTGGAGGCTAAACGTAGGTCCTTAACAAGACACTCTGCAAGTCAATTAAATCTGAAATTTACTGAATATATATATCAGCTTCTATTATTGTATAATTGGACCCCTTTACTATACGCATCCAAGAAAAGAAGAATATATTGCAAAGAAATCAAAATCTAATTTCGTTTACTTGAATAAGACAACGTTAGTTGACTAGAAAATACAGCATTACGTACGGCCCATCGATGTCGACGTGCCTAGTATTATTACTATATCGTAATGCAATTTGCAAACCATAGCATAAAAAATAGCCGCATTGCACCTTATGCAATATCCAATCCAGTCGAGTTTCTTATTAAATCGCATCTTATTTTCTTTTGACCCCATGACAACAATATATCTCCAATGTGATAAATCGCTTATTAAATGGGACGACGTGACATCTTCTTAAGTTACTTATTCGCCCCCTATAGTCACCTTAATCTAGGATGGCCGTTTTACCATGCAGAAAGCTGCAATAACAAACATACGTCTCCGACACATAATAAACCTTTAATATTTCATGCAATAGACCACAATCATAATACAAATGTTCTAGATACACACATGTTATGTATTTCAGACAAAAAAAAAAAAGAAGCACAAAGGCGATACAAAGATGAAGAAGGCGAGACACCTTCTTCTTCTTTATTCAAATACAACAACAATTGTAATAACTTAAAAACCAAAGTACAACACAAGACCACATAAGAACACAGCAACAAGCAAACGATTCTCTCGATAATAAGATCGTTATTCTCAGGCGCATTGGAAGCCCGAAGGAACCTTTTTGCCACAGTAGTTCAAGAGCAAGCTTAGAGAGATGGGCACGTTAAGGTTAATCCCCAAAATATTAGCTTTGATGGCAGTGCAAAGGCACACAGCAGCTTCGAGGTCGGCCAACCCTTCGATGAGCGAACAGCAAGGGGTTTTAGGGGGCGTACCAACGACTAAGTGCACTAAATCGTTGAGCAAGTTTGCGCACACGCCTAATTTTAGGGTGTCTTTAGGGCATTTTCCGCCGGCCGAGGGCGGTTTTGGTATTTTGCCACCGCCCCCGCCGCCGCAGCTATGGCATGGCTTTTTAGGGGGCGGTGGTGGGCATGGAACGTAGGTTGAGCTTACCATTGTGAAGAAGAGGACGTTGAAGAGAAGCAAAAGAGCAGTTCTTGAAACAGCTTTCGAAGCCATTGTAAGAATTAAGATGTGTTTAATTATTTATGTTGTATTGTGTAGTGCTTTGCTAGAGGCTGTGTTGTGGTGAAGAATGGGGTGGAAAGTTGGGGTTTTTATAGGGCAAATATTGGGTGTTTTTATTATTTTCTTTTTTTGTGAAAATTGTGTGGGGATGGGATTAATGTTATTTATTTGGAGGGTACATGTGGGCTAATTTGATTTTGGGATCTGTTAATGTCCGAAAGACTAGCTGGCTTTGGACCCTTGGTAAGATAAGGCTAGCTAGGGTTTTTTTTTTGGAGTTATTTGATTTCAAGAATTGTCGTTTTTCAAATTCTTTATAAATTTGAATGAATTCGAGATTAGCCAGATCTGCTGTTATTTGATTGCTGTGTAATGGTTTTTCAAGGGTTTCACATTTAAATTACAAGTGGGAGTATAGATCTTTTGGTGCTTCTTGGCTCTAGTGAGTCCATGATTGTCAACTTGAATATGTGGTATACATTATTATTAGGGTTTAATGTAAATAACATTTTTGGATATGTGTGTGTGTGTGTGTGTGTGTTGATTGAAGCTAATATATTGATTTCAGACATTAATGTTAAGAAAATGAAATATATGATTTTTTCTTTTATTTGCCTTCAAGAACACGGTATTATGTCAATATCCGAGTGAGTCACACACTTTTATTTTTATTTTTTTATTTTTTTTTATCACAATGGCGAAATGCACTATTACGATTAATCATTATCTACTATCTATGATTTGATTCTGTGTGAAATCAATATGATTAAAATACATTTGGTTTCCTTTTTTTTTTATCAAGTGTTGCAACGCTGGATTATTAACCACGTTCAAATTTTTATCGTCTCGAAATTGAGATTCATCGGAAAAGAAACAATTTACTATGTTTTTGTCAAAAATCACAAGTTAATATGTGGTTGAAGTAGTCGTAAAAAGCTGCTGAATATCGACCAACACCATTTTCTTTTACCAAAACAAAAAAAAAATGAAAATGCGTCCCAATCAATTAATAGAAAAAAGAAAAATGATCGAAAATCAATAATCAATTCGTAAGCTCTTTATCTCATTTTCCTAATATAAAAATTTAATGACACGGATCAGTAAATTAATTCATGAAATGAAATATGTGCGTGTGATCTTTCATTTAGATCCGCGAAGCACATGATCATGTGAGTTGATAGTGAATACCTTTTATATACTAGTATATAATTATGCTCATAGCATTTAACGTTACTAGTAATGTGCACCCAGAGCGTGGGGCAGTTTTTTTCTGTACATTCTCGCGAATTTTTTCTATTTTTTATTTTCTAATAGAGTAGATTAAATAACTACCCAACTGATTTGAAATTTTGGTATAATTGATACACCAAATTAGACCAAATTGGGCAGTTTTTAAGTACCCTTGACAATTAATAAATAGTATAGATATTATTAAATTGCAATTGTAGCAGTGGGTATATATATATATAATATATATATAATATACCATCATTACTATGTGATCTCTTTGGAATGTTTCTCAATTCGTCTGTCTTCTCAAAATCAACTCATTGTGTATAACATTAACCATCATTTCTACAAACACACAGAAAAAAAAAAACTATGGCGTGTTTTCCACTTACAAATAGTAATAAATGGATACGATATCGTTATCATATATTATTTTGGGAAGACTAACGAGTGACAAAGGCCTAATAGTAAACGAAGAATATGGGGATATATTACATGAATAGGCCTTTGAAGTGATGACAAGAATATCGACATGTAAGGAAGGTATGAACACAAACTGCTAATCTTGTCTCCATACACAGTTATTTAAATACATTCGATGGGCCGACGACAGCTATCAATTCTTTGCAAGACAGTGATTTTCTAGAAGAAAGAAAAGAGTTTTTTAATGACTGCTTGCTTCCGTAGTGGCGTTTAACAGTTATATAAAATCTTAGAGATGGTTAAGAAGAATCAAATCAAAGCAGATTTATCACAAGATCACAGAACATCCTTAAAAGGTTTGCAATAACATGTTCGTTTGCATTATTACCAGCAGAACGGCAAAAGCATATAGGGGATAATCTCTTGAAATTTAGGGTTCTCCGCCGAGCTCGACTCTCAGGTTGTCGTAAGGGTAAACCTTTGGTGCCTGAAAAAAAAGGAGACTATTGACAAATGCTATAAACATTGAAAAATCGAGCCTAATAACGCACTTCTCATCAACCTACTGAATCGAGCCATGATATCGAGTCTGTCGGGCTCTTTAGAGCAAAATAAGTTTAAACCCAATCCCATTATCGAAAATCTTACATTGTCTCTGTTACTAGACAGACAGTAATGCATATCTTCTTGCAAAGACGAGTGTCATAGAAGGAGAAGAAGTTGAAAGAACAATTCTGAGTCTGTTGAATAGAACGATTTATCTATACAGCAAAACATGCCATTGCCATCAAGAATTAACCTCAAGGGGACAACTATGACAAAGTGAACGAAAGAAGCTTAAAGAGACTACTGCATCACACATACCCAAGCCCATAGCACCATGAAATTTAAAGAAACGATCATTCACGGAAATATTACTACCTTATACGAGACTGGACAACGTATCTTATCCAAAATCGCCAAAAGCAAGCAAATGTATATATAGTAGTAATAAACACCGCACTTTAGGCGCAGAAACAGTATGAATAAATGACTGATTTTTCGGCTTACAAATGGTATTTTCGAAGCCTTGTCATTCCACACGGCTAACAGCCCCAACGATGCGAAAAATCCCAATCCTCCGCACATCCAAGCCAAGGCTTCGTACTATCCATTCAAACGCCAAAACAAAATCGTATAGATCACCATCGCGAGGATCATCAAATATTTAATTCATTCAATTCAATCAATCACAAAAGTATCAAACCTTGCCAACAGTATCAGCGATACGATCTATGCAAGGCTCTGGAAACGGAGTCCCATTGTCCCACACCAGCTCATCGTTCACCGGAAGCTACAACGTTTTCAATTTTTGCCCCTACTCATTATGGTTTTTCACATTGCCAAACGAAATCGAAGCTCCCGACAATCGAAAGATCCAATTGACTTACGGGTTTGTCGGGAACGATGTGCTTTCCGACGGGCAATCCCATGCCGGAACGCTGGCGGAGAGACGAAGCTGCTGATCGCAAAACGACGCCGTTTCCGCCCATGATCCGAGATGCCGCGTGGTTCAACCTCCCTGCCATTTTTTCAAATTCGCGCCGGCGATGAAGTAATTGATGATTGAAGCGAGTTTGCGAGGAGCTGAATTTGAGCCCACCCAAGGAAACGTAAGCTAGAAGACGACGCCGTTTTTAGTTTAGGGAAAGCCCGTATTTTAATATTTTCTCGAACTTTAATATTTAATAAGATCATTTTATGCGAACGGCGCCGTTTGCAATTAAACCGATCATAGAAAGAATTGCATCAAGCGTATCCCTTATTAGCAGAATGCTGAAACTATACACAGACATATGAATGCTATAACAGAGAAACAAATGAAGAATATCCATTTGAGCAGATCACATCCTAAGCTAAGTACTTCTCTGCCAAACCCAATTTGCCGAAAGTGTTCTCTCCGCTGTAAGTCACGTAGAGAAAGCCGTCGTCGTCCTTCTTTTCTTCGTAAATCTCAGACATCCTCGCAACTACATAACATCGCCAAAGGTAGTAAAAGACATCACCAATGCAATGCAAGGCTGTAATAGCTCATTACATCATAGATTGAGCTGACTAGCTTGAATTAGGAGTTACTTTCGAATGCTTTGCTCATACCAGTTGGAGGCAGGACGTCGTTGATCAAGACAAATATTGCCTTTTCTGCGCTTAATTCGATCTCTTTGCGTATCACATAGACGAATTGTCCAATGGTCATATCAGCTGGGATGAGATACCTGTAAGGTTAACTAAGGTTAAGTATACTCTATAAGATAGCGAATCGAGGATTTGTTATGTTTCATTCTCATCTTCGATGTAAGCCCACTTTTGAGTTTCGACTTCAACTGCTTAAGACATAATCAAGAAAACTGAAAAGAACGAGAGAATGTATGCAGTTTGGTTCAGGAATGACTACTTTTTCTTGATGCCTTGGATGTCACTCCTTTCAGCCTTTTCGACGATCACCTAGTGTGCGGAAAAAGTAGGCAATGGTGTCAATCAATGGATGGACAACGTCCCAACCAATCAAGAAAATAAGATTTCAGTGGACTGTGGATGGAATAGGCAATGAAGAGAGTAACATAGGGAATCTGTTAAATAAAGCTTGAAGAATGATACGCATTCATCTTCAGAAACTACGGAGATGATAGATCAACAGATCACAAGATTGCAGATGAAATGCTACGAATTGAGAGAGTGAAGATAAAACTGAAAGAAAACAGAGGAGTCAGTTATTACTGGTATTCTGTCAGGATATTTCTCCCTAAGCCTTGCAGCCTCAGCTCGCCTTTTCTCTGTTGAGAAAAAAAGAAAAGCGAAGGAGATTAAAGAACAATCTGATACCTCATCAAACAAGGAAAATTTTGAGAAACGATATGGAAAAGTATACCAAGCCCATACTCCAACTTGAATGAACTCGTCGCCATTTACAGCTGATCAGTAAAACTGCCCCAGAAAATCACCACAACGATGTTAAGAAACCAAAAGGACGACGATGAAATTCATACGCTCGAGGTCGACCCACGAAGAAGAGCTACTGTAATCCGTTTAGAAAAATTAGAAATAGCCTCCATGATCAGAACTAAGTCAGCAAGAAAACCCAATAAAAGCAAAGCCAAAAACGTAAACAGAAGGAAATGTGATTCGAGGAACGCATCGTGCGAAAATGCTAATCCTTTTCTTGAAGGATAAAAGCGAAGGAAAAAACCAACCTTGTTTGGGACGGTGAAGAAAGTAGAAAATTGACGAAGAAAGCAATCAAGAAAGTGGATTGAGTTCAATGAATTTAGCTTTGCATGCTGACTTGTTGAAGTGATGGTTATATATATATATATGTGTTTGTGCGTGGATTCTCATTATTATTTTTATAGATGAATTCACTTCAACTGCGTGAGTCGTGACCTTTCTCAACACGAAAGTTGACTTCTTTTGTCAAGACCGGTTGACTTTGAGCCCAAATGTCGGCCCAATAACGGGACAGGCCCATTAGCGAAGCCCATTAATGTTCCTCGATCGGAATATAAGCATCTAATTAGGGTTTTCTCTGATCCATTCATTTCTCCCCGAGGCAAGCCAGCCATGGTATTCTCTTTGCTCTCTCTCTGTTAGGTTTAATTTTTCCTCATTTCAGCTGCGCAGATCCTCTTTCTATGTCTATGTTTGCTGTGTTGCTTTTTTTTTTTTTTTCTAATGGTAGTATGTCCCTAGAGATTTGATTTCCCTGTGCTTGAATTGCAGGTGAACGTTCCGAAGACGAAGAAGACGTACTGCAAGTCGAAGGAATGCAGGAAGCACACACTTCACAAGGTTACTCAGTACAAGAAAGGCAAAGATAGCTTAGCTGCTCAAGGAAAGCGCCGTTACGACAGAAAGCAGTCGGGTTATGGTGGGCAGACCAAGCCCGTCTTCCACAAAAAGGTGAATCGCCCAAAAAGTCCATTTTTTGGCCTGTTCATTTTCCTGTTACCCTTTTATTGGCTGGTAATGCTTGTTTATCATGTCAAGTTTTGGCAGAATTTATCGCTTAATTTCAGGGAGCTAATGCTGAAACTCGTATCAGTAGTAATATAGCACATTCAATCCTGTAATGAAACTCAAAGGACTCTTCTTTTTCATCTTCTTTGCAGGCAAAAACTACCAAGAAGATCGTGCTTAGGCTTCAGTGCCAGGGATGCAAACATGTTTCTCAGCACCCAATCAAGGTAGGATTTCTTCGAATCATCGAAGTTTGCTACTTCCCTGCATATTCGCTAATGTTGAATGTGTTAATTTTCTCGTGTTTTGCAGAGGTGCAAGCACTTTGAGATCGGCGGAGACAAGAAGGGGAAGGGAACTTCGCTTTTCTAAGTACAACTCTGTTTGCAGTCGAAGCACCGTTGCTCTTTCTTTTCTTTATCTTCTTGGTATATTGAATTTTGCTGCAACATTGTACTCGTGCTTTCTTAGCTTGAAGACTTTGTTCTTGTGACCTCAATGTCTCTTGCTGTTATTGCTTGCAAATGTCTTTTAGTTCCAAGCACATTTAAAAAATGGCATTTATAAGATTACGTTCGCAGTGATAAAAATGTCAAATTCCAAGGCTGTGGCTATCGGCTGTAGCGAAACTCCTATTATCAATTTGGCGCTTTAATTGAAAAATACGGAATTTAATAACCTAACCGAACTATATCTTCTTCAAAAGTTGGGAAGTTTACACTTTCTTACAGTACGAAGTCTACCGAAACTAACCTCGGGGCATTCCAAGGGAGGGCGAAGATGGTCTTCGTTGTAATTAACGGCGTAAAGGCAAAGCCCATGCGGTGGAACTTGCAAGGAATACTTTGCCAGTTGTTTGCGATCGCGCGATGATATAATCTTTGTCACGATATCGGGTGGTAGAGCTTCTCTGCCCACTTGAAGCATCAAAGCAACCTGTAATAAAATGAAAGGCCCATAACACACTACAGTAATGTTTGCATTTCAGACTATTACAACAGATGTTTCAAGATTATTACCATGTTCCGAACTTGTCGATATAGAAAGCCAGACCCTTCCACCTCGAGCTGTACGAGCGGGCCCTACCCAACACAGAGGATCGATTATTACAAATTTTTTTACCAGTCAAAATTTTCCTAACTCTTACCATTTCATTCACGTCAAAGCGAGAAATATTCTTCACAGGATTCGGCGTTCGATCGTTCCTAGACACGTTTGCAAAAGCAGAGAAGTCGTGCCTTCCGAGAAAAAGCCCAGCGGCGGCTCTCATTGCAGACGGGTCGAGCTTGTAAGAACTGTGGTAAGCGTAGTGCCTGTAAGAAGGATCCATGATTGCATCGTTGTAGATTCTGTACGTATAAACCTTGGTCGTGACTGAGAAACGGGCGTGAAACTCGGGCACGACCGGTCGAATTTCTCGAATTCTTATGTCGGGAGGAAGAAGGCCATTGAGGGCGTTGTGGATTCCATCTAACATGTCGTAGTTATGAGGCGTGACAAAATGCGCAACCTGGGAAATAAGTGAACTTATGTGCAGTCCACTACATAGGATTTTAGCCGTGGGCGGAGAAGAAAGAAGAACAATAAATAACCTGGCCAAAGGCGTGTACGCCTGCATCGGTTCGACCCGCCCCGACTAAGCTTAGGTGGGTTCGGTCTAATTTTGTGACCCGAGTCAGAGCTTCTTCGACCAGGCATTGTACGGTTGGAGTTGACTCTTGATATTGCCAGCCTATGTTATTACATTATCAGATTTTCTTCAGAGCGTAAAAAATTCAGTGCCTCGGCGAAGAATAGCAAGTCTGATTCTATTAGAGGTTAAATCTTCCCATGAATGGGCACGAAATAACCACGTGTTGAAGAAGAACGCCAAAGCACTTTATTGGGTAGTGAAGGTACATAACCTGAATAACGAGTGCCATCGTAGGAGATTACCAAACGCCATTTGTAAGTTGGAAGAGGGAGCGTTTCTTTATCCTTTCCATCGTTGATCAAACCCTAAGCAAGAGATGAAGTGACGTATCCTATTTGTTCCGTCTTGGATTTTGTGAAAGCCATGGAAATAAAAACTCGTAAAACACCGAACTGATCGATGCAGTTCGAGAAAACATCCTAGGGAGATTTAAGAATGAACCTTTAGCTCGTAAGAACTTGGGCTTGGAGCTACAAGCTGAGCTGCTCTACTTACAACTCGTCCAACAGAAGCAGCTGCAAAAACGAAAGGTTTATATAATAAAGTGAAACTAAATCATTAAAAGTATGTCCATCTCTATCTCAGCCGTGAAGAAAGGTCTACACCTTTCTTGGTCGGAATACATGGAGTGAAAGCACTAACAGGAAGTTGTTGGAGCATCTACCACCCAATTTAGCTATGCTGAAAAGATCGAAAACGACAAAAAAAGTGATGGATGAGATGAATCCTTATTAAAATTGTAGAAGCTCCTCAGTTGTCCCTTCTTCTCTTCCTACAGCACCATACGTGTTGTGCAAACTCGGAAATTGGAACGATATAAATAAGTGAAAGAAATTCATCATCGGAGCTTCAATTACGAGTGAAACGAATGGTGAATATGAAACTAAGAAAGGATCAATTGTGCACAGACATTGCCAATCGAACGACCAATTAAAGTGAGCAATACTGCCGTGTCCGAACAAGAATGCCATAGCTTACAGCAGATAACGCAATCTACAAAATCGAGCTACTTCAAATTCGGCAAAATATCGAGCTATCAACAGAAAATCTTAGACACTGGAAACGAGCAATTATCGCAAAAACTTCGCAGCATCTACGAAAACCAACCTCCGAGAGCTGAATTAAGGACCACTGAGCACAAAGACAGGCAACGTTACGTCGCTTCGAAACAGAGAGATTACAACTTTGAATCTTCTTTATTACAGCATCGAATCGAAGGTTGCTATATCGGCCTTTGTGCTTTGAAATTGAACATTAGAAAGAAAGAAAAAAAAAACATACAAGGGGTTACTATTGGGCCTCAAGCAAATATGGGCCGAATAACTTCTTCAGGCCCAAATAGAAATGGTCTTATACAGAACAGAGATGCGAAAATCGTTTGTAGCAGAGACGACTTCTCCTTGCTTTCCGAATCTATCTTTTGAACTCTTGTATATGCTTTGCAAGGCCTTGCAATACCTGAAAAGGTAATATTAGACATTTACATAATGGTCATATAATTACGTTAATATATGATTGGTTCTCACCATCTTGGTGTCTTCCAAAGCCTTCTCCAACATCCTTATTTTCTGAAATAGTAAAAACGGGATTAAATATTGAATTTCCAATTGGGAAGGAAAAATAGATTAGGAAGATGAGTTATCTAAATCTCACTTTGTCTGCATCTTGAAGCAAAATTTCGAATCTTTCCAAGTTCTTTGACGATAGTTTATTATCATCGACACTGTCTCTTTCCCTTCCCTTCATCACTGCCTCATCTCCTAAACTCGGCTTCTCCTATGTTTTGTGTAGCAACATTTTTTCAAATGTATATAGAGTATGAGTATATAAAATGAAGTAAAGAAAAAATTATTGGACCTCTACTTACGCTATCAGCAGAGTTGGCGTCTCCGTCGTCGAACATTCCCTACCCGAAATATTATAACACATCACATTTAGGACAAGAAAATAAAAAAGAGATAAAAGAAAGGGAGAAATGTAATACAATACAATATACTACTTTGAGGGTTTCTGTGATGTTAGGGTCATTCCAAGGTCCTTTGTCACTGAAGAGACAACCACCTGACTCAGCACAAGTGCACTCACCTCCCAAGAAACTTGGAAGGTTACTGTAATAAAATTTACACCGAATATATTTTGTATTCATACGAACCATATGTATATACTACATACATACATACATAGACGTAATTAATAGTGAGCTTTACCATGGATCGATAGCTTCGAGCAAAGTGCTTTTGTAGTCTGATCCCAGCACCTACAGTGATGCATTTTCATTATGTCGAAATTGAATTCGATCGTTGTTCAAGTGGAATGGTCGAAGATGAATTAAATAATGCAATCTATTGATCGATTTTATTACTAGGATTTTCGACAGTGTCCGAGCATCTAGAAAGGCCTTGACTGCTCTCCACAGAACCTTAAATCCCGCCCCCGCATTGATGATAAACAGCCTATGCAATGTCTGCGATTATTATTATACATATGTTCAACTGTAAAATGGATGAGCATAAGTACAACTCACTATTTAATGAGTAAAGCACCATTCATTACCTCAGGATAATACTGGCTATTGATTTTTTGCATTTCGACGAACAGATATCTTGCGGGCTTGGAGAACCGAGACGGGCCCTGTTAAAAAGATCGATTTTTTCAAAATTCTAGGTTTAGGTATAATTCGTAAGAAAAGGGTTGTAATAATAGATTGTATTTTTATTCTTACAACATTCTTCACGTCCAAGATGCTTAGGGTTGAAGCTATGTGCCTCTTAGCAGCTAGAGAACACGCTGGGTATCTCCAATTCATCGTCTTTTCTTGCTCACAAACTTGATACTTTACGAACCTATCGACGGTCGTAATGCTAAGAAATGTATCGAAGTCTACCATCCCTAGCCTTTCGATATAAACTGGGCGGCCCATTCTATCTACTCCATGGTATCCATGAGGGTAGCAGTTCTTCACTTGTTGAATCTCATCGTACTTGAAATCCTATATATAATATAATGTGTAAGAAATTTTATTTATTTTTTTGGTAGAGCAAGCAAAACCATATTATTTCACCACCTTTGCAAGTGAATCGACGCCAAAATCCTCCCTCCACTTGATATAATGCAGAAACATATCTTTCGCCTTTTGTATGTCGAAGTCTCTCATTCTTAGGAACCTGCAAAAGAATAATGCATAGGTTAAATCATTACACTATCAGAAAGAAGGAAGACATTACTATAAGTACCTTAAAAGAGTATGGTAATCATAGTGCTTCACGGGTAATTGGCCCTCGACGAAAAGTAGTTCACGTAAAGATTCGACTATCTTTTCGTCGTGAGGGTCGTGGGACCCTTCGACGACCCTTTTCTCCATGCTTGTTATTGGTTTGAATTTGAGAAAAGAGAGCGAAAGTCCACTCTTCGATCTTTTGTGCTCCTTTGTTGTAATGGGATGTAAGTGCCAATGGTGTTCGATTGGAGGATGAATGGGTCTTGTCTTCTTCTCCTTGTCTTGTTTATTACAGCTTGAACAAGATGAATGCTTTCCCCTAGAGATTGAAAGTTGCTTCAGAAAGCCCTTTGTTTTCTGCATTTTGTAGAGAGAAATGGTCGGTATTTTTCTTTAATTTTTTTTTTATAGAAATAATGACATATGAATAAACTGGGTTTGGAACTCAATGGGAGAAAACTCAGGAGGCTTTTGGTATCAATTTTTGTTCACTCTTCGAATCTGCTTTTGCTTGCATGGGAGGGAATGGAATCTTCATGGTGGTAAGGAAAACCTCAATATATATATATATATATATATATATATATATATATAAAGTTGATGGGGCGCATTCACGATCGAAGCGTGTTTGGTGATCTATATAATCTCGTATTTAGTTGTGCAAGGAAAATCTATTTTTATTATGTATAATAATATGGGGGTATATATGAATACGCATGATAATTCATGAGCACGAAACTGGCCTCTCAAGTCGAATAAATATTGCGTTACGTTGTGTTTCGAAGATCAATATAAAATGTATTAGTAATATTCCCTTGAAGCTTGAATTTAATGATTGGAAGATTTGACATACTTCATCTAACTTTATATCACGGATCATATCAGTCTAGTAACATACAATAAATAGACCAAGTTGAGCATCCTTTCAAGATATAGCTTTTGAAAAATAGACCAAAATAAAGCTTCATTTTTTTTTTAACTGAAGGGTTTCTTTATTTTTTTATGCACTTCCATATATGATTCATTTCACATATAACACAAAGAGGACAAGTCAGATTTAGTTATTACCGCAAAGGTCTCCAATAGCATATGGTAATGAAAACAAACTTAGAGAAAGCTATGTTGTGTCGATTGAAACTATGCATCGGCTTAGGTGTTATCTAAATTTTGTGCCTTTTGCCATTAGGTTGATTTTATTCTAACTGTCCCGACGTTATTACCTATATATTTACTACGCAAACAACAAGTTGACTAGTGGTTTCCGCTCCGACTCATTCCCTTGGTGAAGAGTCATCGATCAGCATAAAAATAAATACATATACATCAAAATTAACTATTTATGAATCCAATGGATTAATATTATTAATTGTAATCGAAGAGGCGCAGATAAAACACATATATATAATATATCCCAGCGGACCAATTACGAGTTTGAAATTGTCATTTTCTCCGCCGGGTCGATGTGAATGAAGACATTTAATTAATAATAACTAGTAATATTCGCACAGTCAAATGTATGTGCAAAACAAAAAAAATGTTATATATTAAGCATTATCAGTGTAAATAACTGATCTTAATGGGTGGTTATTTAAGTAATAATTTCCCTTAAATTAAGATTCAAATTAAAATCAAATTAGAGCAGTTTAACTAAGTCCTTATCCGAGGATAGATAAGAAACCAACTGAGCGAGATATCGTTGATCGATCAAGAAGGTGTGATGGAATCTTCGCATTATCAAATGCTACTAGGCTATTATTTCCTAAAGAACTACAAATAATTGTTTCGTTATTTAAATAATCTATATTATTATATGCTTTTGTAGCAGGCCTCAGCAAAGAAAATATCTTTACCAGAGGAGTGTGTGAATGAATGGGTCGTCGTGCTTTAGCTAAGTCAACCACCGTTCTTACCCAAATAAACCAACACATTATTATATATGGGGTCTTTACACATAATACTCATTTGGAAAAAAACTTGTAATTCATATCATGTCAGATTTTTTTTTTATATTTAGGTACCTAGTAGAATAACTTTTTTGCAGATAGGTATCCGATCCGCAGCAGCCCGCAGGTACATCATACAACACATTTAGGTACCCTATATCAACGTATTGTGGTATGTCATATGTTGAGAAAATAGTACGCCGTATTAGCATATTTAGGCACGCCATCTTTAATACATAAGGTACGCCGTACAAACACATTTAGGTACCCTATATCAACGTGTTATGGTACGCCATACACACACAGGAAGGTACGGCGTGACTAAAGAAACTGGTAAACATTAAATCGGGTAACTATCGGTAAAAATTTCTCAAGAAACATGTAACTTATTATATTTCATATTTCATTATTTAAACACCGGCATTTTAATAAATAATACACAATAATTCGTAAAAAACTGCAGTGCCCCCATTTAGAGTTATTATATATATCTGCAATTACAATGTCCCATCCTCAGTGCTTCCTTAAATCCCATTGTTTTCAACTCTCTCTCTCTCTCTCTCTGCGTGTGTCTCTCTCCAATATACATCTCTATTAGTTCTTATCAGAGGCACCATTTTTTTTCCTACAAAAGCAATATTGTCAAAACAGTGGTAAGCCATACTTGAAGCCTGCTTACCATATTTATTATCACAGCTTCTCTCATTTATGTAGGCCAAAAAACGAACTGTCCTCAAACAAAAGAAAAAGAAAAAACAAAATCAAGAAAAGATGCTGCATTAGTTTATTTCTCTCTTCGTCTTCATCGATCTGAGCTGAGTTGAGTCTGAGTGGTGATACATATCGGAGAGAGGCAAAGAGAAGTAAAATAAGCTGTTCGATATAAAATGGAGTTAAAGCAGCTTCTCTTGATGATGAGCACGGCGACTCTGTTGGTTTGTTCGACGGCGGCGCGTGAGATCAACGTAGGGGTTAGTAAGAATCACAGAAACGCGTACGCGACGATGATGTACATGGGCACTCCGAGGGACTACGAGTTCTACGTGGCGACACGTGTCATGCTCAGATCTCTCCGAAAGCTTAAGGTTGAAGCTGACCTCGTCGTCATTGCTTCCATGGATGTTCCTCCCCATTGGGTCAAAGCTCTGTAAGCAATTAAATCTTTTTTTTTCTTCTATTTTATTGTTTACTGCTGCGTGCGTATCATTGAAATCAGTTTTCATTTTTCACACTACCTAGTGGGTTAATTAATATCTCCATCAATTTAATTTATGAGATGAGAGTGTAAGGGTAACGCACGCCCCTTTAAGAGTGCAATTGATTCCCTTTCTTCAATAAGTCAACGGCTTTCTCAGCATATAATAATACCTTCAACAAGATTTGAACTTTATTACATTAGAGATAGATGAACTTTTTTGGCCGGCCGGTTTTCTCGCAAGATGCATGATATTTAAGAACAAAAATGAATTAATATATACACGTTTTCTTTGTAATATCCAAATGTATGGTAAGTCTTGGTCAAAAAGCTTTACAAGTGGGATAGATTTGAATTAGCGAAAGTGCTTATGTGGACGAGGTGGAACCACAACAGGGCGTAACTGATTAAACTGTCGCCTTCTCTTTTTCATTTCTCAGTTTCAAGCTTATTAGATTTATCTTAGTCAAATACTTCTTTTTGTATCAAAATTTTTACCAACTTCATACCATTTTATTCCCAGGGAGGAAGAAGACGGCGCGAAGGTGGTGAGAGTCGAGAACCTAAGGAATCCATACGTCTCTCAATCTAACTTCGACTTGCGATTCAAGCTTACGCTGAACAAGCTATACGCATGGAAGCTGGTGAGCTACGAAAGAGTGGTGATGCTCGACGCAGACAACCTATTCCTTCGAAAAGCCGACGAGCTCTTCCAATGCGGGCGGTTCTGCGCCGTCTTCATAAACCCTTGCATCTTCCACACGGGCCTCTTCGTTCTCGAGGTAATACGATGCAGAACGAATTTCGCCTTTTTTTATTCGTTCTTGATATTTTCGTTGTGATAAAATTCGCTTTCGTCTTCAAATTATGCAGCCCTCGATGAAAGTGTTCAACGATATGAAGCACGAGTTGGAGATTGGAAGGGACAATCCCGACGGGGCGGATCAGGGTTTTATCTGCAGTTATTTTCCCGATTTGCTCGACCGTCCTATGTTTCACGCTCCTCCCAATGGGACGAGGCTCGAAGGCGAATATAGGCTTCCCCTCGGTTATCAAATGGACGCTTCGTACTATTGTAAGTACCTCCTCGAATTATTAGGTCACTCAATAAAGATATCAGCCTAAACGTGAGGGGCGTGCTGAAAACATAACATATCAAATTTAATAATGATAAGCTTTTAGGTGGAATGATCTTTCAGCATTGTGATGATTT
Source organism: Craterostigma plantagineum (assembly GCA_027422505.1). Classification (NCBI taxonomy): domain Eukaryota; kingdom Viridiplantae; phylum Streptophyta; class Magnoliopsida; order Lamiales; family Linderniaceae; genus Craterostigma; species Craterostigma plantagineum. Next base: position 103,478 of record JAPQWV010001004.1, read on the forward strand.
TTTGTTCTGTAATTCGGCGACAGACCTAAAGCTTCGATGGAGCGTTCCGTGCAGCGCGAACAGCGTGATAACATTCCCCAGCGCCCCGTGGCTAAAGCCATGGTATTGGTGGTCTTGGCCCATCCTACCGCTCGGGCTTCAGTGGCACCAACAGCGACTCGAAACCCTCGGGTAAGTAACCCAACCCGGCCCGGCACGGCCCCGCCCATTTACTTCATCTCCTTTCGAAGGCTAACCTAAACCATTTTCCTTCGCCTGTAATAACAGCTACGGAGCGGAAATGCCAATCGCAATAATGCAAGCCATACTCTACCTAGGAATCATAGCCGTGGCCCGTCTGGCCCGGCCCAACTTGTCCAAGCTCTGCCACCGCCGCGAAGAGAAGGGCTCGCCCGTGGTTCAAGCCGGGTTCAAGCTGCTAGCCCTATGGTCCATCTTGGCGGCCTATTTGGTCCCATTGTTCATCATCCCTCGCACCATCCACCCGCTCGTGGGGTGGGCCCTCTATTTGTTCGGGGCTTCTTCGCTCGCTTGCGTAGCAGTGAACGCCTTTTTGCTACCCATGCTGCCCGTCTTCGTGCCCTGGGTTGGGATTTTCGGAGCACTGGTGGTGATGGCATATCCGTGGTACTCGGATGGGGTCGTGAGGGCGCTTTCGGTATTTGCGTACGCTTTTTGCTGCTCGCCTTTACTTTGGTCGGCGTTGGTGAGGATTATGGCTTCGCTGCAGATTTCGATGGAAAGAGAGGCTTACCTGCCGAGATTAGTTGAGATTGCTTCGCCCACGGGTTTTAACAAGCTTTACTAGGGTGGTTCTAGCGACGAATTATGAGAGGATATAATTATATATAGACATGACAATTTCTTTCCTCTAAAAACCTTCGAGCATTGGACGGGCATATGTAGAAGTTAGAACTGAACGCATTTCTCTTTTCACATTGACGCAGAATTTTCAGATTGACTGATCCAAATTCCAAGCATTCGCAGCAGAAAAGCATCAAAAGGTTGCGCTGACTAAAGAACTAATAACTATGTAGCAGCATATAGATGACTAGTAACCAAAATCTCTCAATAAGTCTCATGGCAAAGAAAAAAACTCATAGATGGAAAGCAACAAGTTCATGCGACGAGTTAGAGAAAGCAAAAGCTCTTTCAGTAGAAGAACCCGAGTACTTTGCCCCCGACGTTCTTCCTACGAGCTTCTTCGTGATCCATGATCCCGGCAGATGTTGTGAGTACAATGTAACCAAACTGCAATGACAAGTTTGCTTCATTGCTTTGTACTAAACTACTTCGAAACCCTAAATTGAGACGGAAATGGTGTGATTACTATTACCTGTCTAGAGGGGAGCAGCCTTGCAGTCCATGGCTCAATCTCCTTGACTCCAACATCAAAGCGAGGGCTGATGACGCCACACTTGTTCAGCCTTCCGTTTAGTTCGACCACGATTTTGCCAGAACGGTGGTCATCCACGTACTCAAACTCTCCAATATATCCTATGAACTCATTTCAAAATAATTATGAGAAGGGAAGGCGAATAACAGCAAATTTTAAGTGATGGTCAACGAAAAGGCAGTGGCACAAACCATGCTTTTGCATGACCAGAAGAAACTTGATGATCACTTTTGATGAAGGCCTAATCATGACCTGTCGTTTCCCCCTCTTCTCAGCATTGTACATGCTCTTAAGAGCATCGTTCAACACACTGACTCTCACCATCTTCCAAGGTCAGATGCTCTTGAATCTAGGGAAAAAAAAATAAAGCTATCCTTCATCGCCCAACCAAGATATAAGCAGCATATCCTCTAAGGACAAACCCCATAACCAAAAACAAATATATACAGCTGTAAGCTTCACTCAATCCACCACCAAAACTGTTTCGGATCAGTCCTAAAAAGGTGTGCAGCGTTTGGAGCAACGTATTCTTTCGAATCCAATCACCAATGTCTATTTTTCACTAAGAACGAATGATTTATACAAACAGCGATGATCTTATTGAATCGAAACTTTATCGTAAGCAACGTGAGCATATATTCACGCAAATCAGCTCCGTACACATACAGAAATCCTCAACACTGAAATCATTCACCGCAAACTCACATATGTCAAAAATGGCATGCTTGGCTAACCAACATACCTCCATGAAGCACACTACATTGAGAGATCTGAGATTCAATTACCTCGGAAAATTCTCCTGAAGCCGCTTGGATGTGTACTATAGAGAGGAGGCAAGAGCGACAGTGAAGAGGAGCTGACCGAGTAAGTAGGGTTTTTTTTTTTATCATTGAGTTTTCAATATGGGCCACGAAAGTTGCACATTGGGCCGAACTCATGTTTGGGCCTAAAATTTTAGCAGGCATATCCAAAACGTGTATAAGATGCTACACAACGTAGAAATAACGCAAAAGAAAATTTATCTATAACGTAACGTGTCATATTTTCATGATAATATCATATGATTTGCTTATCTATAACACGTCTTTTGATACGCATCTTAACAATATTAACAGGAGAAATGCAAAGGATGTGCGTGGGGAGGAAAAGAATAAAAAAGAAAGGATAAATTAAGAGCAAAAGCTAGCGTACGCAGTCCAAAAGAAGAATCATGGCCACAACTACGCAACCTATTTTGCCTCTCTCATTATATATTTACGTATTTTTTTTTTCACCCCAAGAAACAAAAAGTAATACATGCATTGCTGGTTAATTCTTGGAATTAATTCTTTGAATTGTCCTAGCAACACTCTCTCTTTCACTGTTCAACATAACTGATGTGTAAAGGAATTTATACAGCTCGAAAAAAGAAAATGGGAAATGAGAAAGAACAAGAATTTGCATGACTCGAAACGATTCTCTTTCTTTCCTATATGAGAGCATAAAAAGAAAAGGATTCAAATGGGCAAAGACGAAGAAAAGAATAGCTTTGAAACAAATAATCTCTCGCACACCTCCCCAAAACTTTCGCTTTTTCATTTTTTTCCTTAGTGCCTAAGACTCTTCTGCATTGTGTCCATCTTCTCCATCGTGTTATTACACAGCTTTCAGAAAACTGCCCAAGATCCAACATCTTAATGGCAGATGAAACAAATCCCCGATCTTCCAAAACCCATATCCCTAACGCGAAGAACGATGGAAAGAAATTGACTTTGATTTACAAATTTGCTGCTGTAGCAGCTTTTCTCGTCTTCCTCTCTCTCATCCCTTCGCAGGCGCCAAATTTCATCAGCCAAAGCCTTCTATCAAGAAGCTGGGAGCTTCTTCAGCTCATCTTCGTTGGTATAGCAGTTTCTTACGGTCTTTTCAGCAAGAAGAACGACGGCTCGGATGATAGCGCTAGTAATAACGACAATCCTAACAAAGATCATCATCATCGTCATCGAAGCTCGAATTTCGACAATGCACATTCCTATGTGTCGAAGCTTCTTCAGGTCTCATCAGTTTTTGACGATGAATCTGCTGCAGAAAGCTCGTCTTTGACTGATGAGAATAAGGTTCAGACATGGAGTTCGCAGTATTACAGGGAGAACCCAGTCGTCGTATTGGCCGAAGAAAACGCTGCGGCGAAAGAAGAATGCGCTCGGTTTAGTCAGAAGCCTCTGCTTCTGCCCGTTAGAAGCCTTAAACATCGCTTTTCAGAGCCTAAAGAGTCGGAGGATCCAAGCGATTTTATAAGCAGCACTGATAATCGAAGAACGAAGGGAATCGACGATGGACAGCAAAAGATGGAGGAGAACTTCTCAGTTCTTCGTTCTCCAGTGCCATGGAGGTCGAGGTCGTCGCGGAGAATGGAGATGAAAGAAAGCGGAGATGGCCCGCCTTCTGTGGAAGGTGAAGAAACGGATTTCGACGAATTACCGAGCAGATCATTTGCTTCAGTTTCCCAGCCTCGTAAGTTCTCTCCTTCGACGGGTTCTTCTTCCACTGAGGCTCAGTCGAAGAAACTCGGCGAAGATTCGACGACGAAGAAGAAGATAGTTTCTTCATCGCCGCCGCCGCCGCCACCTCCACCGCCACTTTTTCGAAGATCGACGCTTACAAAATCTACGTCTAATGCTCCGAATAATGCAATTTCTTCTTCGAAAAGGGAGTTTAATCGCACCGTTAAAAGCGTCCCTCAAGAGAATATGTTCGAAATCATGGCCGAGGATGAAGAACCAAGGGCAAGATCAGTTAGGACGTTTCGAACGAATGGATCTTCTTCTTTTTCTTCTTTCTTGGAGGCTAAGAAGTCATACGAAGACGAAAAGAAAGATGAGGCTATGGAGGAGAAGGTATTGATTGAAACTAGTGATGATGATTCAGAGGCTGAATGTGATGATGATCAGAACGATTGCTCGAAAGGAGTTTCACAGAGTAAAGAAGTGAAGAACGACGACGACAGTACCTTTGGGCCTGATGTCGACAAGAAAGCCGACGAATTCATCGCCAAGTTCCGCGAGCAAATAAGGTTGCAGAGGATCGAGTCGATTCGAAGATCGGCCACTCAACGAGCTGGGAAGGCTAGTACTAGTAGCACCAAGTAGCAGGTTCGAAATTTGAGGACGATTCTTGAAGGTCTATCTATATGTCTCGTTTTCTAGTTGCATTGTTCTGAGATCTGTAGCAAACAACTAAATGTTGTTTGCTTCTAAAGTAATACTCACACAAGTAGTTGCAATATGCTCTCAGAAGTCTTCATGATCATAGAGTTACCAGGCAAATTATTGTAATAATCATTACTCCGATGTAATCTCTGATTGTTGCTCTAGACTTTCTCAGATAAGGTGAAGTGATACACAAAAGCACAAGTTATTGCACCAACCCTGACAAATACTGTAATATAACTACTCCATGTAAGCCGACGGGGTTTATGGGCAAGGAACAACCCCAGTTAACAAAACGAAATATTGGCATCAAAATCACCACATGCTTCTGTATTGTACGCATCAAAAGCCGATGGCATTAAGTTGCAATCCAATCTTTATATCGTCGAATCAAACATAAACACCGCTAAACAAGGGTATGTAACAGATAATTTAGACGTTACTGAAATTTCACATACCAACTTTCTATTGCAGATCTCAGAATTTGAAAAGCAAACTTCCCAAAACTGGTTCTTGTTCTTTTGGAAAGTCCTTATTTTTGGGGGTGTTTTCATTATCAGGAAACGACCCGACCACCTTTGAGCTGAAGTTTCCAGTCTTCACTTGTTTCTGGACAACATCTGGCAACAGTTCAATGCCATGGCTCTACGAAAGTGTAAGGGGAAAAAGTAAATTAAGTATCAAACTTCAGATTAGTTTACATGGTAATAAGTTAGATCTTCATGACTACTTACAACTAATCCCTTCCTCCAGTGAATCATCGACTGCATTTTATAGGAGATTTCATCACTACGGTTTTTCGAAAGAAAATCCTTCTCCAGGACCTGAAGCTCACAATCTACTTGGTATGCTTCGACATAGCGGTGACGCTGTGATGGTAAACAGAGGAAATTGATCAATTATCACAAAACCACACAAAACGAATTTTGTGACCAAGCGTTTGAATCATCTGCAAGGAGATCGTGTATTCTAGTGTAAAGGGAAGAAAAAGGCGAATAGCATAGGAAAGATAACACGGACTAATCACTACAGAGAATGGAGAAATGGAGAAGTACCTGGAGATAGAAAACCACAAGGAGGCTTCCAATGGTCGATGAAGGATCGTCCCTAGCAAAATCCAACAGGCATTTATGGAGATGCTTTTCCTCATCGGAGTTCCAGGGCAGCTCAAGCATCCTATCAACCAACTTACTTCGGATACAGAGACAACAAATCTCTCTCACCAAAACCTCAGACCACATTTTCCAGTCGTACTGCTCAGCATTCATCTCGTGAACTACCTCCGGCAATTTCTTATCCTTCACTTTCGTGCACATTGATCGCTGGTACATGAATGCTTCTGTTAGAAGCCCACATTCAAGACGGACTCTTACAGCAGTAGCAGCTTCCTCGATCGAGCACAATGTTGCTCCCCCTTCTCGTCCTGACCACCTTAGAACCATTAGAGCTGCATCAGGGTTCCCTCTCTCGAGAAGTATCTGAGCAACCTTAGGATGAACGTTTGGATTTACAACTTCTGGAAGTAGGCGGCATGCTTCCTAGTGATAAAACGACGTGGAAATTGTAGGCTAAGAGCAGTTCAAAACAAAACTGGACACATCAATAGATGAATATTCATGCCGAATCGAAAATAACCATTGATAATAAAAGTTGGACCAGAGGGAGGGAGCGGAGAACATGTCGCAACAGTAGGCTATGTTACTACGAAACAACAGATAACTATAACGACAGCATTTGATTCTTCTTTACACTTCTTAACTCATATTATGGATGCATTTGATTCGAAGACGAGTTGGCTCACCTTTAAGGCATCATCTGTATGGTCATCCAGCAGATAGAAGACAAAGGATTCCAGCAAAGAGTGCCTGGTAATACCGAATGTTACAGCAAAGTCATCAATAATAAATCTCCATTCGTCATATGGCCTTCCCCAGTGCCTATCAAAAAGATAATACAGCAGCTATACACCAGGGTTAAGGACAACAGAAATACGTAAGTAATTCGGATATTGAACACACAATGACAAGACTACTTCTCTAAACTAATGCACAGAAAACGGAAGTCTTCGGGTGGATACGATTGCCTGCTTAGCAAGAACCAAGTCAGACTTCCCCTGCAGAAAAAGCAAGTCAACAGCAGCTCGGAGATTTTCAAATGGATAGCATCCTGCCATTCCATGTAACCTAGATCGATACAATGAATTGCCACTACTAGCGAGCAAAGATGTAATAGCTAGTTCCCCATCATAGGTGTCATCAAAACCCTGCTCTGTATCAAGATTTGAAAGTGCATCTTCAACAAAGAGACTAGATATATTTCTTTTGTTAGTGTCAGATATACGACCAACTGAATCTGGCCATGCTCGCTTAATTGCTTCAGATTTCCTCTCACGAAAAGCTGAATTCCATGATGCTACGCTAGAATGCCTTGAGTTGATACTTCCTAAAAAATGATGTCTAATGCACCACATCATTATCTCCAAGTGCTGCAGAAAATATTTGATCAAGTTGTCAAACGGGAAAAAAATTCAAGGGAGATAGATACACATTTTAACACCTCAAAAAAGGAAAATGGAAGAAGCAAACGCATCTGATATACCCGACCGACTACTACACGCAATTGCAGCTGTCACAAAACAAAGGGAACTACCAAGAAGCTAATAAACATAAAATGCAGGACATCATATAGTGCAGATAAGATGAAATGGACTACATCCAACTTTCAAAAGTTTACCTGTTTTGTCTTCAACACACTGTCTTGAAGATGGTTAAGCTCCACTACAACTGTTGAAATGGGGCCTCTAAATGAAGATTCCAATGCTTCAAGAACATTGGAAATACCTGCTAGCTTTGAGCAAATTTTCAGAAGTGAATTCAATTTTTCTTTTATCTCGTTCTCTGGAAGATTATCTATCAATTATGTCAAGGAGCAAGAAGCTTTGAGTGCATATTTGTAGGTCAGCTATATAACAAACAAATCGCTGGTAAAAACTCCAGGATACATATTTGCCGCAATTCTGTCAGAAAACCCTTGAATGTCTGCTTGCACCAATCTCTAACCACCCTCTCGTCAAGCAAGAATGCAACAATTGGATCACTTGATACAGCACTTTGATCCATACACACATCTGTCACATCTGTAAGCTTCTATTAAGGAAAACAGAAGTCTATAAAGTAATTCCGGTATGATTAAGCCATTGATTCACTTCACCCAAACGATGAAAGGCTATAATGCAGTCCTACTACCATAAAGCAAAAAAAGACAGCAAAGGGATACAGTGGCAGATTAAAGAAAATAGGTTGTTCTCCAGGGAAACATCAAAGAGCGAATAAAGGCGCTGAACATCGGCATGAAGCTGATTCTCAACATCTTCTCTATCCTGCAACCTGTCGTCGCATCTCTTGGATATAAGACCAGCCTCAATACACTCGTAGTAGAGACGCAAAGGAAGCTCATTCCCTACTCCCTTTATAGGGACTCTACAAATAGGGCAAACGTCGCATCTTGGAGTGCACTCCTCGCACAAAGCGGCGTGGCCACAAGAAATAAGAACCCTTCGCACGTAACGGCCACAGCTCCTCAAATCCCTTGTCGCTCGGCATCGCTCTATTTTAGCCTCGTTGCATAGCTCGATTGGATCAATCAAAGCCAAGCGTACCAAAGCTTTCTGCAATCAATCAAACCCACGTGTTCAGTAGTTCAGTGGCAAACACCAACACTGAAGAAAACCCTCGTACTTACTCCATAAACCTCACCTAACAGCACGACATTAAAAAGAAAAAAACAGTTTAATCAACTTATAAACGATTCAGTTTTGCTACCTGAGCTCGAGAAGCAGCTGCTTCGTCAGATTTGAGTCCAGCCATTGGACCAGACAACCACTGTGATTGTAGCGAAAAAAAAAAGTTAAAAAAGAGAACACAAAAAACTGAGGTGTGAAAACAAGACGATAAAGAATGTGAATGCACACGCAAGTCTTTTCGGTAAAAGAAGCCCAATATCAGTTTAGCCCCAACAATCATTCAAAGCAAAACATTTAGGCCCAATAAGACTGTCGACCTTTAGTTAAAAGCCCAATACAAAGCCCACATATAGATTTCTCCGATTCCCTAATACATACACGAATCCATTTACGACTAGGCAGTAGTTTGCTGCTCTTCGCTGTTCTGAGCTCCGAGCGACGGAAACTATGGCGGAGACCGAAGCTAAACTATCAGATACGATGGGACAGCTCAGCATCGGAGAATCGTCGTCGACTTTCAAGAGGAAGCCCGTGATAGTTATAGTCGTAGGAATGGCAGGTGAGTCCCTATAAACCCTAAAATTGCATCTGTTTCTATGGCGTGAAGCTTCGATTCTGAAATCGAATAACGGTCTTTAGGAAGTGGAAAGACTACGTTTCTCCACAGGCTGGTTTGCCACACCCATGCTTCGAACATAAATGGATACGTAATGAATTTGGACCCTGCCGTAATGACTCTCCCATTCGCTGCGAATATCGACATCAGAGACACCGTGCACTACAAGGAGGTTATGAAGCAGTTCAACCTTGGACCCAATGGTGGGATTCTGACCTCTCTCAACTTGTTCGCCACGAAATTCGACGAGGTATAGTAATGTTTTCTGCCGTGCCCTTCGAGATCTTTAGCTGAAAAAAGCTTTTTCGAGTTTTTGAAAGGTTGTATCAATGATCGAAAGGCGGGCGGATCAGCTAGACTATGTGCTGGTCGACACGCCCGGGCAGATTGAGATCTTCACATGGTCGGCGTCTGGCGCCATTATAACGGAGGCGTTTGCTTCGACTTTTCCAACGGTCGTCGCCTACGTAGTCGACACCCCGAGAACTCAGAATCCGGCGACGTTCATGAGCAATATGCTGTACGCTTGCAGCATCCTCTACAAGACGAGGTTGCCTTTGGTGCTCGTTTTCAACAAGACGGACGTTGCCCAGCACGAGTTTGCCCTGGAGGTATGCGAGAAATTAAGAGGCTGATTCTCGAAAATTATGATGAATGATGTGTATGTTATCTATTGTCTTTACCTTGCAGTGGATGCAAGATTTCGAGACGTTTCACGCGTCGCTTGAATCTGATGAATCTTACACATCGACGTTGACACGTAGCCTCTCTCTTGCATTGGAAGAGTTCTATAAAAACCTCAAGTCTGTTGGAGTTTCTGCTGTCACTGGTTTTGGAATGGACGCTTTCTTCAAAGCCGTTGAAGACAGTGCTGATGAGTACATTGAAACTTACAAGTAACCGACTTTTCTTTACCTATTTCAGCGATAATTTTGTAAATATTAATTCCTAAATGTGACGTCTCTATGAAGGACTGACCTTGACAAGAGGCGGGCTGAGAAACAGCGCTTGGAGGAAGAGAGGAAAAAGGAGAACATGGATAAGCTGAGGAAAGATATGGAGAAGTCCAAGGGTGAAACGGTGGTGCTGAGCACGGGCTTGAAGGATAATAAAGATCATGACAAGGGCATGGAGGTCGATGGAGATGAAGACGATGAAGAATTGGATGAGGACTATGAGAGTTATGGCGAAGACAATGACGAAGGCGCCATAGATGAATATGACGAAGAAATCGACACTTTTGGATTTCGGTAGAATTGTGTGGAAATGCAAGAGACATTTACCTCAGTAGACGCATGGTTTCTGTAAAGTTACTGCACCATCTTCTTTTCTATTGCTATGGCAACTGTCTTGGTTTTAATATCAGTGTTATTACCTAAAAACGTATTTGTTCTTCGGTCTAAATCGTTCCGTTAATATAACACTCTTTAAGATCCTGCAGTGCATGTCGGGTGGTGTCCTCGTCTTGGTTGGAGTATTTCAGGCATATCAGTCGCTGAGCCACGCGATAAATCCTTTGAATGTCGTGGTACTGCTGAACATTCACCTCTATTCTCCTTGCCTCCTAAAATAAAACATACACACAAACACAAACACGCCTAGAGAATTTTATTTCTTGTTGTTTCTAACTTTGAAGTTTACAAGATTGAGCGATATAATGAGCATCTAGTACCTTTTCGGTTATCCTTGATGTGATGCTTTTGGCAGTCTCTATCACAGAGCAAGGTAAGCCGGCTACTCCAGCTAGCATGAGGCCATAATGTGCGACATGCCGAGGACCATCTTTCAGTTGAAACTGAGTGAAGAAAAAGAGTTACGTGATGTGGGGGACCAATCTTTCAGAAATCTACAAACGTGTACGTCGTTAATTCTCCTACCTTGAAATCCATACGCTTGCTCTTCACGTCGACGTCAAAGTGCACAATTTTGACATTTGGGTACATAGTGGCCAGTTCAGATAGATTTTCCATGTGGGTCGCAAATATGGTATACCTGAAATAGAAAAGAAATTCACCCAAATGGGTGAGCAATCAAGAAAACAATCTAAAGCTAACGTGTCACCCGTGTGCTCGCAATGGAGTTTCAAGAAAGATATAAGAAATTACGCTCCCAAAGAGAGTAGATGCTCGCAGCAGCTCCACGAAATAGCGAGCCCATCTGAAGAAGACGTAGCTCTTCCAAGTTCATCCACAACAATCAGACTCCTACATGAGCAACAGAGAAGCCATGTTTACAATCGAGAAACCATGCATAGGGTCTGGCATATATGATAAAGAAGGTTTGTTGCAGGTCTTGGCTTTTGCAAAGCTCATCAGCATTCTCGTACCGATGAGTAGCATTTTGAAGAATAAAAGCTGTCTCTTTCATCTCCGTCATGAACTGCAAGATTATTAACTTGGTTATCCAAAATCATCTTATAGATGTCAAAGTAGGGTTGTTCCTACTTCAAAAGCAGAGTTGACTGCTTAGCATGAGAAGACCGCATGACGTGTACGTGTGATATCTCATATGATCACCCTTGAAATTATATAGACATGGATAGACTCATGGGATACTTTCAGTTTTGTTGTTTTCTATTCTATCGATCCGTGCTGTATTCACAAAGAAGTTGAAGATAAAAACAAAACATACCGTGCTCGAATTTGATTCAACACAATCCATCGTTCCCATCCTAGTAAATATTCGATCAACAACTCTTAATGTGGCATAGCGGGCTGGTATATAACAACCAATTTGAGCAAGTATGACTATTAAGCAAACTTGCTGCAGATAAGTGCTCTTTCCACTCCTGCAGGTATAAAATGCCCATTACTGGTTTAGAATAACCAATTCCAGAAATTCAATACGGACCCCTTTCACCCCTTTACGCATAATAATGTTGAGTTATGGCATCTCTAGGCAGGTAAAAAGACAGTAAATCACATAGAAAGAGCCATATTTAATTACAGAATTTGAGGGAAAATGTTATTACATGTTTGGGCCTGTGACAATTATCATATTTGATGCTTCAGAAAGAAAAATGTTGTTGGCCTGCAACAGAAAATTAGATCATTATCTCCATTCACATGTTATTTGGCTGTGAACCGAATCAGTGTTTTACTACTCATATCGTCCAAAACAGAAAAAAAGCTACAAAAAAATAAGGAAAAATGATGCCATGGATTAAAACTGAATACATACAATGAACTCATTGTGCACGCTTTCAAGAATGGGATGTCTCCCAGAATCAATTGCTAATGGTCCATCGTCTACATTTTGAGATAATAAGATATAACATTGGCATTGTAAACCGTAGGTAATTCCCAGAGCTAACAGTGATACTACACTTACGAGTAAACTGAGGTCTTGTATATTTGTCAACAGGATTTGTGGATATCATATGAGCAAATGAATTGACTATCATATCCAGAAGGCATAAGACCTCTGCTAGAAGAGTGAGGACCGATACATCTTCTCGTATGGCATCCATTAGAGCTGCATGTAAAAAAGGCCCTTAATTGAATAATATGCTCTAAAATTGTTCAACGAGCACATTGTGACAGAATTATAAAATAAAGCCATCATGAAAGTTCGTATGTTTATCTCATCCTTCTACCAGAAAATGCATAGAATCTCAAGTCAGAAAGACCTACTTGGAACTCTTTATTATATACAGCCAAAGTCATCTAAGTTCAGACCCACCTTCTAGGCGAACTTCCGTCCTGATGTAGCACTCCTTAGCTGCAGACTTGTTCCTCACATTCAACTGCAACTTAATATAATATGTGACTAAATATTAAATACATTAAAGACAATGTGCAGATGACCTTGGATTTGAGCTTGCGTTTCTAGTTCTTTAATACTAATATGCAGTATAGTATAGTAGGTGAAATCATAAACGTCGAATAAACAGTATTGTGAAAGCACAAAACACCAAATCACATCTATATACTGATGTGCACTAAGTACATTCTCTAGGTGCTAGCACAGTATTGATGTCGTAAATAATGGAAAAATGATACTTTTAACTCACAGACATGTGGTAGACTTAACTCACCGAGGAGAGTTCCAGGGAAGAGCAATGTATGTTGTTTCCATGCTTTATGACCTGGTAAAAATTGAAATAAAGAGAAGTGTAAGCAATATCCATGCTATTTATCTGATGAATAAACCAGTATTCTTCAAGAACCTGGATGAATTTGCTGGGAACTTTTCCTTCTATGTCCTTCTGAGGTATGCTAAAGTAAAAACCTTGTCTGTTGTTATATGGGATTTTCAGATTCGGTAGATTAAAGTCCTCTCTGTACTTTCTTGCTAACTTGTGTATGGCTGCAAAATAGCGCAGATTAAAATGCAGGAAACAGGATGTTCAGTGCAGCTTGCAAGAGAAGACCTTCACTACTGTCGCAGAAAGTTCTCCTTGCGATATCTAGAAGTGCATCAATTCCAGCCTTGACAGCAAAACATTGTTGCGTACGCGCGACAAAGGGAGCACGTGCATGAAGAACGTCTTCTTCTATGACCTCACTTATACTAAAACAGCACACGCGCACCATTTATAAGAACACAATAATTTGTGATGCAAGCACATAAAGACAAAGGTCATACACTAATATAACTACAGACAAATACAAGTCTACCTTTTCCTCATAGAGGCGAACTTTTCAGTCTCACATACAGATTTGTAGATATTTTTAAGCAGAAAAGAGTTGGCGTCCTTCAGCACCTGAAAATTGTTGAGATCAGAGAAAGAGTTCACGTGGCCTTGGACCATACATGAAACTAATGGAGTACCTTGGACAGTAATGGCAAGGCATCTAGTGCTGTCTTAAGAAGAATAATGCTTGATATCACGATTTGGCTCCGTCTGGCATTATCGCTAGCCAATATTCCATTAGTAACTTTCTTTTGCTTAAAGCAGAAGTGACAGAGTACCTTATCTACAGAAACGTGAAAGTGTCTTTATTAAGCCAAAAGCGGCACCGTCTAAAATGATAGTCAACATTAATACTCAAGCTAATATCTTCCTATGTGGCTAATATACTCCTATATTTTTTACCAGTTTCTTTGGGAAACATACGAAGTGCCTGGGTCAAGCCAAAGAAAAGCTGCTCGTTGCTCATCAATTCATCCTGGAATTAGGCACATTAAAGAAAACACACTAAATCACACTCATACACTTCTCTCTTTAGTATGCATCAATGCTATGGCTAACTAGTAAATACATTTTTAACTTGGTGCTGAGGCAAGCAATAACTCACTCAAGTCATTGCTAATGTTGTTCAAAATGTGAAAGTAACGAGCTGATTATAAGACACAATATGATAATCTTTTGACACGTAAACAATGCATTAAATTAATCGGTCAAAGAGAGAATAAATATATGGAGCAGTAGCCAGTAAATAAAAGAATAACATGGAGAAAGTTACCAGGCAATCAAGACGAGCTTTAATCGTTTCAACATCTTTAAGAGGCTGCAAAAGATTTGCCCGCAAAAGCCGTGTCCTGCAGAGACCTAATTATATGAGGTCCTAGAATTAGGCAGAAGATGGCTTCATATCCTAATAACTACATAATTTGCATATTTGCTATTCGAAAGTTGATGAGGTGGTCGCAAATTTGAGCAATGCAACTACACTATGTCAATTGGCCACCTATCATAACATTTACTCTTGAATTCTGTGGCACCACTCCATTATAAGACTATACATGCAAAAACTAGCATCCTGCATGGACTAAACATTTCTAAATTATATATTAAACATCTGAGAATCTGAAGTACTGCTAAGGTAAGTTCATCTTAAGCTAAAGGTTACTGTTTATAGAAGCATTCATCTCTGCAGGTCAATTTAGAAAGTTGGTGTTCATCATAAAACATCAAATGGATCTGCATCTTCTCTTCAGAATTTTTATTTAATATACATAATTCCCATACCCTCCAACTGTTCGTGTTGTCTTGAGCATTTGAAAGAGACTTTTTTTCTTGTTGCTGGTACCCCAGAGACTTGTGTGCATAGGCTCAATAATTTCCAAGTTCTGGACACTGGCATCAGCTCACACATCAACTATACTGATAACAAATTGGAGACATCTAGAAGCAATTATCAATGGTCTGAAGTGAGATACCTGGTAGCGTCTATGTTCATGTGGTCGAACGACCCGTTAAACGAAACCTGCGAAAGATAACTTTGCATTATTAAATTTTGAAAAAGAAAAGAGGGTCCAAGAAACTCAAGAACAATGATTCTATGTTTCAGCTGTGGTTGATCTTGCAGGCAATCTCAGGAATTATTGATGAGGCCATCATCCTTGCGCAACTCACAAATGCAAATTCCATGGTGATAAGAATAACTCAATAACTATGGTACGAATATATTATAACATCTTACGGATAATGAGCGGTGAGTGATAATCAGCCCTTTCTCTGCTTCTATCCTGCATATATGATATAAATATCCAACCAAATTTACAATGAGTATGATCCTGTTAGGATAGTCCAAATATTTGTTTTGTGATTTTTTATTAGAAGCATTAAGTCTCCAATTAGGACGATCAAACAACTTACGACACCAGATTTTGTGAATATTGCTGCCACATGGTTCCAGTGATTTGTTGACCAAAAGAATAAGCAAACCTTATTTAACTAAATGAATTAAAAAAAAGGAATTAATACCACTTGATAGTTGCAGCAGCTGCAGCCAAGCATAAGTAATATTGTTTGTAATAAGTATCCAAACCAAGAGCAGATGGTTCTCTTGCTGCCAAGTTTTTTACTAGCATTGCCCCCTTTTAAGAAGACCAGCAATGGAGATTACACAGCAGCGGTGAAGATACATAAGATAAGGGAATCGGTTTCATAAGTAAGTGATTACCCTGGTATCGTCAAAGCTGCTCCTACCCATTACGATCTGCATATACAGGAAACAGAATATGAAACTCTATAACAAAGAATAGGCAATTTGTAATACATATACCTTTGTTGTTGAAACGCAAAATCTGTCAACCAGCTCAGAAACACCAACCATGCCATCTGGAGCTAGCTTAGTAGGGGCAACAATAATAACCATTGGTTCATAAAAATTAAGCAGTGTCTTTGTATTTTGGTAAGAACTGCTAGTCTCAATGTACTGAGAGAGGTGCAGGGAAGCCGATCTCAAATCAAATGCAGCCACTCCAAGCTTCAAATTTCCAGTTGAAAAATGGGAGATCAAGGTTAATAAGCGGAATATACATACTATCTAAGAAACAAATAAACTTTCACATCTTTAAAAGACATAACCATGCAATGAAGTATTAAACCATCTAATTGGCAACGGCTACACTACAGATACTAATGTGACTTGCAAAAAAATCACTTATCTGAATCAGCTTTCCAGAAAGTTATCTGATACAGCAAAGTTACGTAGAGAGACCACTGGTGCGCACAGACTAGTTGGAATATCGTGGAAAATGAAGCTATTGTTACATGCCAAGGCTTTAGGATCAACCTTGCGTACAACATAATAAGACTCATAGAAACACAATCTTACGATACAAGCTCAGCAAGAAGCAATTACACGACAGTGACGATAAAAGGAACATAGCAATTGTAATGCATACGTATTTCAAACTACGCGAAAATAAAACAGAGAGAGAGAGAGAAGCGCCATAACTCCTCCGTAGACAGTATTTCTCACAGAATACGGCGCTTGTTTACCTCCTTGGCGCGGTTCTCAATGAGGCCGAGGATGAAGCTCGAATTTTCTCCACCATCGTCTTCCATCGGCGATTCTTATTTCTCGATTCTCTCTGTTTCCTCCTCTGAGAAATGGCGTGCTGCGAAGTGCGATCAGCCACTCCCGCCGTACGTATTTATACCCTTTATTGCCGTTTTTCCTTTTTTAAGGCTAATTCCTTATAAGTCCCATTTGAATTTTAAATAAGGGCAATTTGATGTCAGGGCCCAAGATAAATTTCATTCAGATTTCAGGCCCATGTTAGATAAATTTTAGACCCGATTTCTGCAGATCACTTAATTGTTCTGCAGTACCACTTCATTGTTCTGTGCTACCACTTTACTGTTCTTCAGTACCACTTTATTGTTCTGCAGTATCACTTCATTTTCTGCAGTAACAACTAAGTGGTACTGTGGAACAATGAAGTAGTACTGCATAACAATGAAGTGGTACTTCAGAACAATGAAGTGGTACTACATAACAATGAAGTGGTACTACAGAATTCGGGTCCCTAAAACTAAAAATTTTCTAACAGGGGCCTGTATCCGATTTCAAAACTGAAATGTGGCCTGAATCATAATTAACACTTTTAAATATCCTCTTAAATACCACTCAAGTTATTTCTTCCTGATACCTATTTGAGAATTTTCTTCCTGTTTAGTACCTAAAATGGTCTTTTCAGTGTTGAAAAGATGAAAATACCCCCGTCTCACACATTCAAAAAAAACTGAACAATTATTTTCACATGAATTATATCAATAAATGCATTATTATACCAATAAATAACACTATTTTCAATTTATAACGTGAAGTTGGACATTATACCAGCTGAATTGCTATTATAACAGAAATTATAGAAATTATACCATATGTTCCGTTATTATACCAATAAATAATGTTATTCTATTTTTTGTACCACAATATTGGACATTATACCAACTGATTTCTCTATTATACTTGAAACTGTTGAATCTGATTTCGCTATTATAACATTAATAATGATATTCGAATTTTATATAACGATTGGACATTATACCAACTGATGTTTGCTATTATACCAGAAATTATAACAATTGTACCATCTGTTTTCGTAATTATACCAAATAAAGTTTATTATAAGTTAATAAAAAAATAGGCATCATACAAACTCATTTGCTATTATACCAGAAATTGAGAGAATTATACCATCTGTTTTTGTTATTATACCAGTAAATAATGTTATTCTAATTTTATACAGCAAATTAGATTATCCAACTGTTTTGATCATTATACCAATTGTTGTCGCAATTCTACCTGAATTTAAGCTGTATACGAACTGTTATCGTTATTATACCAACAGTGGTATATTGTTCAATTTTGTTGGTATCTAACAGTTGGTATAATTAGTGGTAATAATTGGTTAATCAAGCTTTGATTTGAAAAGGTAATTTCGTCAGTTCACTGTTTGGGGTATTAAACACACAATTTTTCGCATATGAGTACTTAATAGGAAAAAGTTTTTGTAGTGATACTAAACTAAGAAGTTTAAAACTCAAGTGAGACTGACTTTTTTTTTTTTATTTAAATCCAATTTTATGCGTCTCTCTATTGTCACAATTTATACGCGTCTCTCTATTTGCTTAGATCATCTATAAAGAAAGCTTAATTCCAATATAGTATAGCAACAAGCTTCTGCACAATTGCTATACAATACAACACAGTACAACACAACACAACCCTTCGCTAAATCCTTATTTAATATTCCATCACCTCTTCAATGGTCACAAACCTTCCTTTCTCAATCGACACTTGAGCGGCAACTCCTACGGCTACGGAGACCAGCCCGTCGTTGAGGTCCACGGCAGGAATTTTATCGCCTTTGGCTCTTATCGCAGACAAAAACTGAAGATGCTCGAGGTAGCTCGAGCCATGATGCAGCCCATCGTACCTAATATGGTAGCCAGCATTACTTCTTCGCAACGACTTTGATATAATCACGAAACGTGAAATTACCGAAGAGTCCCTCACTTTATGCGGCCGTCCTCGGCCTTCAACGTCTTAACGCCGTCCCTTCCTTCCGCCCGCGTGCCCCAACGAACGATGCTCTCGGGAACGAATGCTTCTCCCTGAATTATGAATGGAAAAAAAAAAGACGTATTCTTTTAAGTTAATTTGGTCCAGCGAAAGCCCGACTCAAAATATACGTAAATGAGATAACTTCATTATGATACAAATCGGTTTTGCGATAGAACCCTAAAGTTCACCGGGAATTATTCACGTAACTGTAGGACGTCGTTGGAAATATGATATATTTCCTTCGATCTTAAGCTTTTAGGTTAACGATCATCAAACATAGTATCGGAGTTCGCACAAAAAGGTATGAGTAGGAATTCTCACGACCACGTATTTAAGAAAATACACGTCTAAGACTATATAAGAGCGAATTGAGCTTAGATATTATGGGGTGTGATGAAACTATGATATATAGAATACACATTTTTCAGTCTTAAGCATTTAGGTGAAGCTCACACACTTTTTTACCTTTCCAATGTCACCAACGACGGATATCTCTTGCTCGTTTTTGCTGCCTTCGGCAAACATACAAAGATCGAGGGCGCCCCGTGAGCCATTTTCGAATTCCACTATTACGTATGCGTTATCGATGATGTCGGGAACCTAGAGACGAGAAAAGGGGCCCCATGCGATGGATATACAGTGCATTCTTGAATTACGCAAAAGAAACAAATTTTTATTACCTTCCCATCATAGATCTCATCTTTATGATTTACGTCTATAGCCCCAGAAGCCATGACACGGCGGGGATTAGCGCCAGCAAATAGCCTCATGAGATCGAAGAAATGGCAGCATTTTTCTACCAAGGTTCCACCAGAGTTGCAGTTGAAACGGTTCCAGTTGTTAACCTGTGTAATAAGCAAAAGTTGATTGACAGATGATTTCTTTTTGATATTGAACGTCTGTTAAAGAATCGAATATCTTCTTACCTTCACTAGAAATGGAAACCTATGTTCGCGGATAGACACCATCTTGACTTGTCCTAAACTGCCCCCTTTTACGATATCGATAAGTTTACGAACAGGTGGCATGTACCTATACTCCAGGCCGACTTGTACTAACATGTCTGGTCTGGTTTTAGCAGCGCTTATGACCTGAAATAACACAAATCTATCAAGGAACTTTGCAGCTTCAAATAGAGATTAGCAAAGAAGAAGCTCTACATAAGGCCAAACACAAACTAAAGAATGCTCTTTTTTCGCATGATGTATTTGTTTCTGATACAGACAATAAATTCTTGATTTATCAACCAGTTATCGAATCATGACTAGAGGTTTCTACCCGATGCAATCGATGTAAGACTGCTACAGGGTTGAAAGAACAATGACTAAAGAGTGTAAATGCGTATGGCTACCAACATAAAGACTATATATTGATACTTCTATTTCGAAGAGTCAAAAGCATTATATTTAAGATTGATCATCTGCCTATATATACAGCTATGTA
Source organism: Craterostigma plantagineum (assembly GCA_027422505.1). Lineage (NCBI taxonomy): Eukaryota > Viridiplantae > Streptophyta > Magnoliopsida > Lamiales > Linderniaceae > Craterostigma > Craterostigma plantagineum. Next base: position 123,612 of record JAPQWV010001004.1, read on the forward strand.
AACGCTGCAAACGGCCTAATTCGAAGAGCATTCATCAGCACCATAGCCATAAAAGAAAACCACACCTTTCTACAATCAGGTACAGTAGTACACAGAGGCTTTTCCACAAGCACGTGGTGGGGCTTCGGGTGGTTAATAATGTCCATCAAAATCTCACAGTGCGTCATGTTTGGAGACGAAACAACCAACGCATCGCACAGCCCACTCTCCAAGAGCTCTTTGTGAGTCGAGAAAACCTTCCCAAAGACAGAAAAGCAAAAAACTTTAGGAACTTTAACAACTATTGTGATCAATCAAGAACTGATAATGTCTAATCGCTTAGGTACCTGAATAGGCCAGTCAAAGGACTGTGCGAGGCTAACAGCTTGTTGCTGCGAAGGTGGGTGGGGATCGGCTACGGCGACGACGGCGACGCCTTCGTCCTTGAGGTGGTAGAGATTGATGAGGTGTTCTCTTCCCATCATACCCACGCCGATTATTCCGTACTTCACTGTTCTATGGTTGTCATCCATGGCTTACTGCACTAGCTTGAAGATGAGGTCGCTGATGAACAATGGAAGAGAAACAAGATAGTATACTACTTCAGCGGAGAGTCTCAAGTGTATATTTCACCAAATATAAATAAAAAAATATTAGATAGATAAATATAAATAGGGTTGCGTATTCACATGGTCTTCGAAACTTCAGCAATCACCGTCAAAGAGGACAGTGTACGATGAAGTGGAGAGCTAGCCGTTACCGTCCAGCGATTCCGATTCCCAGCTACGACAAGCTCTATAGCAGCCACCAACGTTCTCACTTCGCCACGTTTCTCACTAAGGTACAACCGCCCAAAGCACGAGCCTCTGGCGGCAAAGGCAACAATGGGAGCTCGCAAGGTAGAGTACAACTGCTCGGTGCTCAGCTTACCCGACTCATTAATTCGCAGTGCATGTTGATGGGAGACGACTGTTCTTTAATCTTCTCTTGGGAAAAATTTAATCTTTTGTTATTTTTTGGAAAAAAAAAAAAATTCTTGCAGGTAACTCTATGTTGGTCCCCGGGGCAACGGTAGCGACGATACTTATGCTTGGTGCTCTTCACGCTCGGCGTCTTTATGATGATAAGAAGGTTTCCTTGGCTAGAAAATTTGTTCATTGGACTGTAAATTGACCTGGCTGCTGTTTGTTTGACTTACATTAATGCTGCTCGTTGATGATATTGAAAATAAGAAAGATTGCATTTTGCCTGTAGTGTGTGTGCCAAACTTCATGTTCGACAACAAAAAAGACTTAGGGTAGTATGCGTAGTAAATTTTGATATGACGCAGGCTCGAAAAGTAATAGTTTAAGTTTCTTTCTTCGATTGCCTTCATGAGTAATATTGCATTACTACTAATCCAAGTTCCTCGGTTATCTTTTTGTCCATTTGGGAAACAGATTGAAGAGGCTAAGGTTAAAGGTGTTGAGATGGAATTCCATCCCGATGTCAAGGTAGCATTTTTTCATTAATTTATATGTTTTGCACATGTGGTTATCGTCTCATTCATGTAAAAGGTAGCATTTTTTTTCATCAATTTTGAGAGCATGTTTTCATTCATTCGTCAAGCTTGTATTTTTTTCACAGGCCAGTTTCTTGAGATTGCTACCATTGCGTTCCATTTCTAGAGTTTGGGGTTTCTTCTCGGGTCTAGTGAGTATTCAACTACATGTCGATTAGATTGAATGTAATTGGTGGATTGCATATGAATGTTTTCCGTGCTTGTTAATCAGGAATTTCCCGTTTGGATTCGACCCCACGAGCATAGAGCTTGGGCCAGAGCATTTCACTCGAGTACGAACTATTTCTCATGATATTCTAAAATTTTCGGCTAAAGTATTGAATCTTGATTACAAAAAACCAGTGATTTTGGAGAAAAAGGTGTCTAAAGTCCCTCGCTTTATACGTTCTCTAGATTTGGAAGAAACGCAGTTACCTCTTGAAGAATATGCATCCCTTAGGGCATTTTTTGTTCGAAAGCTGAAAGAAGGCTCAAGGCCTATCGATTCTGACCCTTGTTGTCTGGTAAATGGTAACTAATTTTTGCTTTTTCCAGTCCATTACCTTAAACTATTCTTCAGATGCATTTGTAGTCGATTGAATTTTTCCTTTTATTTTTTGCCTGTAGGTTAGCCCTGTCGATGGCACCATCGTGAGGTTCGGCGAGTTAAGAGGCCACAGAGCAATGATCGAGCAAGTGAAGGGATGCTCATACTCTGCAACTTCTCTCCTCGGCGCGAACTCATACCTCCCGGCAATTGCTTCCTCAGAAACGAACTTAGAAAACGACGACGAGGAAGGGCAAAACACACAAAATGAGAGTCGAAAATCGTGGTGGAGAGTTTCGCTGGCTTCTCCCAAACTCAGAGATGCATCGTCATCATCATCGTCCAGGTAATGAATCGAAAAATACGCTTAGGAAGCTGTGAAACATTTCGTTTTATTATTTCCTATTTGATTCGATGCAGTTCTATGAAAGGCCTCTTTTATTGCGTAATTTACCTAAAGCCCGGCGACTACCATTGGATGCATTCGCCTGCTGATTGGAACATACTTGTTCGCCGCCATTTTGCTGGTAAAACGCAGTTCTCTCGCTGTTATATCGGCATTTTGTTTGGTTAATTAACGCTCGTTGTTTCCTCCGTAGGCCATCTTTTTCCAGTGAATGAGCGGGCGGCAAGAACCATAAGAAATCTGTATGTCGAAAATGAAAGGGTAACGTTGGTCTACAGTTTTGAAATATAGCAAACTAAATTCGTGGGTTTAGGTTGTGAGCTTTTTTCTCTACGAGGAAATGTTCAGACAAGAGAAGTGTAACAACGCAGGTTGTTCTCGAAGGTCAATGGAAGGAAGGATATATGGCTATGGCGGCAATTGGAGCAACAAATATAGGCTCCATTGAGGTCTATACTATACTTACTATACCTACCTATGATCTTAAATCCCGAATGCTATGTTCGAATCTTTTTTCATTCGGAGATTTCTGACCACTTTGATTTTACGACGACGCAGCTTTCAATCGAGCCAACTCTGAAGACAAATAAACCGCAAAACAAGTTATTACATCCACAACTCCCTGAAGAACGGATATACGAACCTCATGGGACGGGAGTAATGCTTAAGAAGGGAGATGAGGCAAGAAATTGTGTTTTTTTTTTTCCTTTTCTAATGAGGCAAGAATTTCATTTACTTGTGTTATATGAGCTCCTTTCATTATGTATATCCGCAGTTAGGCGTTTTCAACATGGGATCAACCGTAGTTTTGGTGTTCCAAGCACCGATTTCTGAATCGTCTGAAGGCGGAGACTTTAAGTTTTGTGTCAAGAAAGGCGAGAGAATCAACATGGGAGAACCGTTGGGTCGGTGGATTCATTCGTCGGGCTAAGGATTTCTCTCTTTTTTTTCGTTGTCAGAAACTTTCTGCGTGCTTTTTAAATTGTGATAACATTGGATCGTTGTCGAGAACGAACTGCTTTAGTTTAACATTGGATCATCCATTGAGTTTTTGCATGGGTTGGAAGACAAACTAGTAAAAAGAAGATTCTTTTTTCGAAACTCAGAAAGTAACACATAGAAGCACAGTTCCTCCTACCCTACAAGAATTCGAACAACATAGGAACATGACTGCAACGGCCATAAACCAAAGTTAACACATACATCGAAAGAAGATAGTGAGTTTTGTGGACAAGATGATGAAGACACCACTGGCAAACACGTATAGACATGAAGCAATCTCTTGCTCAAACCTTTGAGATGTTAAGATTGGGCTTGCCTGTGCAGCAGACCATCAATTCTATATCAAAACCTTGCTCCTGCAGAAACACATCCATTTCACAATCTGAAGCTCAATTCTTCTAATACATCCTATCATCGTATCAGCAACCATCAAGATCAAGAGAAAGAATTGAAAAAGGAAAAAACGGCAAACACGGTCAAGCGTATTCTAAACTATTAATTTGAAAGATGTTGGAAAAAAAAATGAAAGGTGTCATGAGAAACGAACACTAATTCAGGTTTTGATATTTATATTGACACGGGGTTACAATATCGCCATGATCACCCAAAAGGTTCAATGGTCTCACAATGTAGACTTCAACATAAGCCCCACAAAAAATCCAAGAAATAAGATCAGATGTGTTAATTATGAAAAGTCGATGTTACGAAACACAATCGAAGATGACAATCACAAATTCGTTAAAGCGGAGGTCAATCAGCAACTGATCGTAATCTAAAACCGGGAACTAATCGTAGGCACAACAACATCGCGATCATTCAGTCCACAGAAATTTACAGTGACTTAACAATAAGAGAAAGGGAGAGCACACCTACGTCTGTTTGGAGTAAGAAGAAGACGAAGAAGGAACCCTCTTATTGCGAAACATCATGAATCCCACAGGAAACACAACTCCAAGCATCATAATTGCACATCCTATCAAATACCTCATTATGCTTGGAGGTTCGACCTCCATCAACATTGCACTCCTCCTCAACTGCCCATAGTTAATGAAACATCAAATACCAAAATAATCAAATCGCAAAATTTAACCTTGAATGATCATATACTGGCGGGACGATGGATCTAGGATCTGATTTGATCCTCTATGCTAATAAATACGCAGAAGATCAACAGATTAAGCATCGGAAATGAAAAATCGCAAGTCTCACCACCATCTTCAGTCTTCTAGGTGGACCGATCGATGATTTGGAATTTACTTTGCAATTGTAACTCAGGTGTCAGAATACTCGCTTCAAGTTCTCGCCAGGTATTATGTTTTCCTTTTTTTTTTTTTTTTTAAGCTTGGTCTTTACACATAATGACATAAATACCCATATGAAAAAACAAATGTAATTTAGTATCCGTCAATTTTATTTATACGTAGGTATCTATGCTACGTTTGGTTACAAGCTTAAGAAAAAAGGCCCAACACTTATTACTTGTAAGAAGCCCATCACAAGTTATATGGTCCCTTTAGTCAGAATGTTTGTTACGGGCTTGACGGGCTTTAAAATTAAAACCGGACTACACATAGTAAACCAAACACCATAAAAGATATTATTATTTATATTACATGACTTTATTGGGGACAGCAAACGGGCCACTAGTACAATAATTTTTGCAGATATGTGCCCGTCCGCGGTCCGTCGCAGGTATGCCATACAACACATTTAGGTACCCTATATCAACGTATTGTGGTATGGTACGTCATACGTTGAGAAAATGGTACGTCGTATTAGCACATTTTGATACACCATCTTTAACACAGATACGCCGTACGAACACATTTAGTACCCTATATCAACGTGTTATGGAACGCCATACACACACAGGAAGGTACAGCGTGACTGAAGAAATTGGTAAACATTAAATCGGGTACCTATCTGTAAAAAGTTCTGACATGAGTACCTATCTGAAAAAAATTTAGTCAATTAGGTATTTATGACGAGTCACTTTTTTTAAACGATAAAAGTAAAATAAAAATAAATCCTATTTTCCTCAGACGGGCTTGGGCTCAATTACTGATATGGTCCGTTTAATACAAAATAGGCCTTTTAATAGAACCATTGGCCCACGTCGACAAAACATTTTACAATCTTATTCAACGTTGAGAAATTACAAACCCCTCGCCCAAAACAACATAAAACCCAAAGCCGAGGAGTAAAGCCGACGTGGCACAACAACAAACATCGACAGTTCCAAGAGAAAAAAAAAAGAAAGAAAACGCAATTTCTTTAGGCTTATGCATAATCATCGGAGGGAAGTGGTTGGTGGGCCCCAATGAACACATCCCCATAAACAAGCCCAGCAAGCCCACCACCAATAAGTGGGCCGACCCAATAGATCCAAATCTGAGAGAAGTCCAGGCTAGCAACGGCCGGCCCAAACGATCGGGCCGGGTTCATCGACCCGCCGCTGAACGGTCCCGCCGCCAAAATATTCGCCCCGACTATGAACCCGATGGCGATGGGCGCTATCGTCCCCAGCGAGCCCTTCTTTGGATCCGCCGCCGTGGCGTACACAGTGTAAACGAGGCCGAAGGTGATGACAATTTCCATTACTACCCCTCCGATGCTGCCCACGCCCGAGGAAACTCCATGCGTGGGAATCGCCTGAGGTTATAAATCAATTAATTGAAGATCTATTTTAGCTTTGAATTTAACCTAATTTAAGAGCTGAATTCGAGTGTTCATACTACCTTTCCATTAGTGACGAACTTGAGGAGAAGAGAAGCTACAATGGAGCCGAGGCACTGAGCAATCCAATAGAATAACCCAGTGAGGATGGTGATGTTGCCACCGATGGCCAATCCGAAGGTGACAGCTGGGTTCAGATGGCCGCCGGAGATATTAGCAGCTACGGAAACGCCGACGAACAGAGCAAATGCGTGGGCCACCGCGACGGCCACCAGTCCCGGCGGGTCTAGGGCTGCATCTGATGTCAGCTTGTCTGCACACCAACAACATTATTATCGTTTATAATCATTTCTTGCATGCAATGAAATAATGGAGCTTACTGTATGCTATGGCTGAGCCAACGCCGGCGAAGACGAAGAGCAAAGTGGCGATGAACTCTGCCACGTAGGACTTGATAGAAGCTGCGCTGAAAGAATCCCCGGCGCTACCAAAGGCGATCTTCACCATTTTCGCTCTCTTTTTTTTTTCTCTAATGTAAATACTAGGAAAACCTTAATCTCTTTGTGTTTGATTTGAACTGGGGTATCGTCTTATATAGTGCAGAGCTTAGAGAAATCGACATAAGCTATTACCGACTATGGGCCTACTTAGAGTCGATTCAAGCCACTCATTGGCGCCGACCAACCGCCCCTTCATACTTTTTAATCTTTCTTGGAGATTTATTTACATATATATGATCGTCACCTACTAATAATATATTTACAATCTCGTTCTCGTAGTGGACTGGACTGGCCAATAATGAGTTAGGATAATACTGAAGTAGGGCTCAGAGAATTATTGTTTGCTCTTTATATTGATGTGACTTGGTACTAGCCAATTTCTATTGTTTTTTTTTCCTTGTACTTCATGGTTGGTTTCGTGCTTTGGGAAAGACCTACTCCATTAGTAATAGTCATTGTCATATTACACCAAGCAAAGAAGCTACGAAATTCAATGGCTAAATTCTATTTGCATGTATAGTTAGCCTCTGATATAGCAGCTCAACTCAACTTCCACCCTTTCCAACGCCTACGACTGCATATTCAGTAGAAATAGCAGCTAATATAGAAAAAACAGTCCGAAAGCTCACTTTCTTGGGCGCACCTTCAAGAGAATTTCTCAGTAGACTCATATCCTTCTTGTTCTTCTCCACCTTAGCCTCTCCATCCTTGAATCCTTTCCTGATATGTTCGAGCAATTTCTCCAAGATTTGATTTCCTTCATCGCCGATCAACGTAGGAACATCATCACCTTCACCGCAGCAATAGGCAGCAATGTCCTTTTAATTCACCATACCAAACAAGAACTTCATGTCAGCATCAGCCATCAGCTCGAGTTTGCTCTTCACGGAATCATATTCGTCTTGGTCATCAGTTTACAACACTTTGTAAGGAAGATATTTCGTCGTTCAGCTTTTCTGCTTTGGCTCTCTAACTCTATTATCTTCTCAGCAGCATTATGGGCCTTCAGTTCCTCAGAATCGTTGACCCTTTTCTTCAACTCTGAACAAGCACCTTTAAGCCCAGCGGCGAGGTTCTTCAATTCAATGAAACTGGGCAGCGAACGTGCTGGCTTTTCTCCCCAAGAACGGGGCTTTTTCACTACCTATTTCTTGAAGATTTGACCTTTGATCATCCAATTCCCTCGATGCCTTGCCAGGATTCTCCTCAACCTCGTTAAACAACTCTTTGGCCATTTATTTGACTGCATTATCTTCTTCCATCTCCTCCCTGTTCTTCTGCAAATCTTGCATGAGGCCCATTTCTTGCTGTTTCTCGGTTTTCACTGCAGTCTCTTGAGAGGGTTTTTCAGGGTGGGAATGAGCCGCTTTCTTCTTCGCCGATTGCTTTCTTGATTTGGGCCACTATTTGGGCCTAGCCCATTAGGTTTTGAAAAATCTCACTAATAAGCGACGTCCCACATCGATTTCTTTTGTCATGGAAAGGCTAGTCAGTGACCTATAAATAGGTAAGTCATGGCTCTTAGTTCCTCACTTACCTGGACGGAGTCTATGGGCGATCAAGAAGACCCATGGCTTAGGCTGGCGGCGTCCATTGCACTTTGCGATGTGCGCCAGCCTAAGGTCGGCCCAAGTTGGTCGAGCCTACGTCAAAATTTGTGGCAGAGGGGGCCTGCGTTCGCGCGGCCCCTGCCAATATAGAAGTCTAATTTTATCATATTTTTGGTTATAAGCCTGCCACTGAGAAAGGACTGAAACCACTTCATGGCCTTTATACTATGAGCCCGTTAATCCTCTTACAGCCCATTATGTAGATTCTGATGATTGACGATTATGGTTTTGTTTGTATTGTATTTATTTTTGTCCTGACGTGGTGTCCATTAGTCACAGTCATTGTTTTATTACACTTTATAAATGCGAAGAAGCTAGGAAACTCAATTGGATATATTCTATTTGCATGTATGTTTTGGCATTTGAACTAGCTAGGCAGCTTACTTCAACCCTTTCCAACGCCTACGCACTGCATATGCAGCAGAAATAGCAGCTAATATAGAAAACACAGTCCAAAAGCTCAGTTTCTTGCGTTCACCTTCAAGCGAATTCCTCAGTAGCTCCATTTCTTTCTTCGTCTCCTCCACCTTAGCCTCCTTGAATTCTTTCTTCTCCATTTCCAGCGATTCCTCCAAGATTTCGATTCCTTCATCGCCAGTCAGAAGAGGAACATCATCACCTTCAGTCTCCTTCACCATACCGGAGAATAGCTTCATGTTAGCATCGCCGAGCCCATGTTCGCTCTTCGCAGAATCAGATTCGTTAGATTCGTTGTGGGCAACAGTTATAGCACTTTTATTCAGAGAATTGAATTCGTCCATCAGCTCTTCGAATTGGCCCTCTAACTCTGCTATCTTCTCAGCAGAGTTGTGCGACTTTAGCTCCTCATCAGCAGCATTTACCCTTTTCCCCAACTCTGAATAAGCACCTCTAAGTTCAGCTGCGAGGTTCCTCAGTTCGCTGACTTGGGCAGCTAATGTGCTTTCCCTCCCCAAGAACGTGGCTTTTTCGCTAACCTTTTCTTGAATCTTTGACCTCAGATCATCCAATTCCCTCGACACCTTGCCAAGATTCTCCACAATCTCGCTGGCCAACTCCCTGGACATTTCTTGGACAACCTTATTCTCTTCCGTGAGCTGATTAATCTCTCTCTCCGTCTTATCTTCCAATTCTTGCCTCAGGCGCATTTCAGCAAGCTTCTTCTGCTCAAATTCGTCCAATTTTGTCTTCAGCGCTTCACACTCTTCAACCTTCATGTCAAGTTTTTGAACCAGCTCGTCCCTCTCGACAGAAACCCTACTAGCCAAAGCCCTCTCTTCCCCCAGCGAACGCTCGATTTCACTCAGTTTCTCACACAATAATCCAATCTCGGCCTCCTTATCTTCGACAATCCTCTTCAGATTTTGGCTATCGCGACGAAGAGATTCAACGAGCTCCTTGCGCTCGACGGCGTCCTCGATCAGCCGTCTATTCAGCGCTTTCAGATTCTCAAATGGGTCGGAATCCATGTTATCTTCTTGCTGTTTCTGGGGTTTCACGGTCAATTGCGAGGGCTTTTTTCTGGGCGGGCGTGAGACAATTTCTTGTCCGCCAACGCCTTCTTGATCTTCCCCCTTCACTAATAAAAGTCTATCTTAGCGCGGCCGAAGAGAAGAGCTTAGCTTCGCTTCTTCATCTAATGATCATTGCTATTGTCGTGCATATGAAACACAGAGAGAGAATTGAGAGATTGAAGACGATATGGAAGCGAAAGCGAATGTACTGTGTTTGTGTATTCTTTATCTGGATTTCAACTATTTATACTACGAATTCTAGCTTGGCGGTAGATAGATTTCAGTTAAAAAAAAAAAAAAAAGAAGATAGATGTCAGTTGATTTGGGCCAGAAACTGGGCCGAGCCCAGTAGCTCATTTAACAATTGATTAATAGACGATGTCCCACACCGGTTTTGTTTGCTCAAGGAAAGGCAACTTACTGGCTATAAATAGACAAGGCATGGCACTTAGTTCCTCACTTACCTGGACGGAGTCTATGGGCGATCAATAAGACCCATGGCTGAGGCTGGCGGCGTCCATTGCACTTTGCGATGTGCGCCAGCCTAAGGTCGGCCCAAGTTGGTCGAGCCTACGTCAAAATTTGTTGCAGAGGGGGCCTGCGTCCGCGCGGCCCCTACCCAAACTCAGCTAACTATTATTGTATTAAATGAGATTTACATTAATGGATATGTATCTCTGTAGTACTTTGAGTTCATGCGACACTGTCAGCCCATGCGATTCCCTCTTAGAGCCCATTATTTAGATTCCGATGATTGGGATTGACAGGTAAATTGTACTCTATAAAATCATTTATTAAATATTAAATAAAATTTACTAAAAAAAAAAACGGTAAATGTGACAAGGAGGGTAATAAGTGACAATATATAAGATGCAATCTAGTGGATGGTTGGTTTCTTATTTTTTATTTTATGTTAATTATTAATTTGAGATCTGATTGGCCGATACACCAAATTGACGGTTTTTCAACGCGAGCTTCAATATAGGAGTATAGGTGTTTGATTTATTACCTCCTAATGATGATTGTGGGCTGCCTTTACTTTTGTAGTTATTATCGTTGTTATATGCCCACATTTGTTTACAATCTTCATTACTTCTATTATTTTTATCCCTGACGTGGTGTCCATCACCGTGTCCGTGGACATTTGAAAGTGGACATCTAATACGAATGTGCTAGCCCACTAATGTTTCTATCAAATATGGAGATGATAAAATTGTTTTTGATTTATTTCGATTTTAACTAGTGAAGTAAATTATTTTTTCAAAGACATTCCTCTATATAATATTCACATCACCACTAGTAGTTTTCACTAATCAACATTCATTCAAAAACTCCACCATACACATACATACAAACGCACGCACTTGGCCTCCATGGCTCCTCAAAGCACCGTCGAAATAATCTTTACATCAACAATAATGCTTCTGCTATCACTCTTCTTCGCTCTATCCTCGCCCAACCTCCATCACCATCTCCGGCCATTTCCCCAGCCTTCGCCCCTCTCTCATCACCACCTTCAATGCCGCCGATGATGATGTCATCATCTCCCCCAGCGCCGCCCATGGAAGAAACACCATCTATGGCTCCATTGTCGCCGGGACCATCTCCTTCTCCGGCCCATACTCCGACCACCACCACCACCAAGACCCCCGCACCACCACCACATTCCGGCAGCTCTTCCTCCCCTCGCGGCGGCACTGCTATGGCTCTGCTGGCACTGCTCGGTGGCGCTGCATTATTTGTTTAGAAGTTGGTGAATATTTATTGTGTGCTTTTTTCCTGAAGTGGTTATTCTTAATTTTTTTTCACCCGTTGGTCCCTCCCAAGAGCTGTCGTGGTTCGTTCTTTATCTGTTAATTTCGTGTCTACTTATACACCTTCAGTGACTCCTTGATTTTATCAGTTTTATTAACTGACTCTGTCTTAAGTCAAACACTTTGGTAGTGCTTGGGGAAGTAATCAACCCAAATGTGCAAGTTGAGATTCTGACACGAGTTCAAAGATATGATCCTAACATGATGATATCTTTCTATAAAGCTGCCTGCAGAAGGATCAAAGTATTATTACCATTTTTTGTCCGGGGAATGATAGAAAAGCAACGATTGATATGATAATTAGGTGAATAAGCATTGAGCTTTTTTTTTTCCTGGAGTTTTTTGCTTCAGGTAGAGCAGCACCCTGATTGTTGGCCGACGGGCTGACCTCGAATTTGCACCGTTGGCGGGCGAGCGTTCGATGATGGTTGACTAGCCATTCTAACAAAACATGAATAAAGCAAAATAACTGCATTATTACATTCGAAGAAAGCCAGCATTATCTGTTGTAATAAGTTGCTGGTGATTATGGCCATATGTACGTACCTGTTCTTGATCGAGGTGGTCATAGCCATGAAAGCATCTTCCACGTTAGTTGTGTTTTTGGCGCTCGTTTCCATAAAAGGAATGCCTAGCTCATCAGCCAATGCCTGAATCGAAAGAAATCGTTCATAATATTGCCACCACGCTATTTAATGAACTGATGTTTATATGAATTTGGTTTTTTACAGTAGAAAGTTTGCACCTTTGCTGTCTCGGTGGGAACAACTTTCTGTGCGGTTAGATCGCACTTGTTCCAACGAGAAGCTTGTTAACATTGTCACTGGCATATCGGTCAATTTCATTCAACCATTGCTTGACGTTGTTGAAACTTTCTTGATCGGTCACGTCGTAAACTACCTGATGAAGATGTGAGTTCTAATAAAGATAAAATCTACCCACTACGTTGATCTGCATTCGAAGAAAAGGAACAAAAAATACTTACAATAATGCCATGAGCCCCACGGTAATAGCTGCTAGTTATGGTCCTAAAACGTTCTTGGCCAGCGGTATCCCACTTCACGCATTAAGCCATTAACAGAACGAAATAGATAGTTTCATTAGGTATCAAGGAAATATTAATACTTATTCGACGATAGAATGAAGAGGGTAGTCATGGAAACTTACGATCTGCAACTTAATGGTTTTTCCATCTTGTTCCACAGTGCGAATTTTCTACCATACGTCAAAAGTTAAAGAAATCATCACAAAAATTGTGTCGGCATGCAAGAGATAGTAATGCAAGCATAGCACTTACAAAGTCTACGCCGATGGTACTAATGTAACCTTCGAGATATGAATCATCCTGAGAAATAGAAAGAACGACCAAAAACACGGCAGCAGAAAAGTCAGAAACAAAAAAAAAAAAAGAGAGAAAAAGAAAAAAACGCGGTAGCAGAGAAAGCTCAAAAGGAGGTGCAAGGACTTGAATTGCATAAGAAGGCGGCTTGCGAAAGATGAAAACGTACATGTGATCACAGCAAGAGAAAGTTTGGAGGTTTAGAACTTACAGCAAACCTCAGAAGGAGACAAGATTTACCAACACCAGAATCTCCAATAAGCAGAAGCTTAAATAGATAATCGCTGTACAAGGACAAAAAATGAAAATTCTAAGTATAGAGCATTACGAAAAGAAGAGAAAAAACAATCTCCTTCTAACTTCAAAAAATGAAACTGGGAAACAGAAAATCACTGCACACACCTCAATCCCTACCCATCGCAAACCATAAGAACTAAGAGAGTAGTTTCGGAATCAAAGCAAAACTAAACTAATTTAATTCGACACGGAAATGTAAGGGCCGAATACCCAGTGAAAATCCAGCTAAATTTTAACTGTTCTGGCCATGCATGTAATCCGATGGATCCCAATTCCCAAAATTCATGTTTTCGAATTGAAAAAAAAAAAAAATATAACGACCAACAACAATCACATCAATATCAAACCGTAACTATCCCAAATATCAATTGAGAACCTAAAAGAACATTGAATAGAGACTTACTATTCAGGATTCATGGCGATCGAACAGAGTCTGAGCTGAGCGGCGTGACCAGGCAATCTTTATATACAGACTACAATCTGATGAGAGATGTGGAGATGGGAAAGAGTGCAAAGCGTACCAATTTCGCTATTATTACGATTGTAATTTATTGTGACTCTGAAGGGTGGTGACTTCTACGTGGCAACCAAATCTATTGCTCGCCACGTGTACTTTCACTATTTCTCATTTTCTCAAAAAACAATACTACAAAATACGCATTCATAAAATAATAACAATAATTCGCTCAAAAAATATATACTTACAAACACAAAAAGCATACAGAAGACTCAATCAATCGTCTTTTGGGACATGCTTGTCCAAAAATGCCCGAGCAAGATTGCTGAAACTGACGTTAACTGAGCCGGCGAACTTCTTTATAGCATCGACTACCTCTGCTTTCAGTATTTCCTCCTTCGTAGTGTCATTACAAAGGTAGTATAGTGACCCTATAGCATAATTCACCTGCACATTGAACCCTTTACATAGATAAATCCCATCTGAAAAAAAAAAAAGAAATGTCGTGGTATATTGCAGTGCAGCAATGGAATCAGTACTCATTGATTTACTACCGTATTTCCAACTGGGCTCGATAGGCATTGGATAACGAGTGGAATGCCCTCACACTCCACCACAACTGCAGCATTTGCTGGATCTGTGATGGATTGTCATGATCGATTATGGAACCGAGGAATGAATGTAAGTACGTCATAATGAGTAGTAAAGCACGAAAGATCAAACCAGCACAAGCGTTGCAGATTCCTCCGAGGGCGAATTCCACGAGTGATTCATTTGGCTCTGTTAGGCAGTCCAGGAATAGTTCTAACACGTTTAGCTGGCAAGAAAAATGCTTTGTTATTTAACTGAGAATGGCATTGTGTTCTCAAGTAAAGGTGCATGCTGCAAACCTGACGTAGGAAGGCGTAGTTATAAGGATCGTATGCGAAGTTTCCCAGGTTAGCAGCAATTTTCTCCTTTGTTTCTGTAGCATGTAATTTTGATATTGCGGAAGAAAAGACGAGCAGAAATATCTAGTGCTTCAGAAACCTCGTGCAATTCATCAATCATATAATGATCATTGAAAAACCATAGCTTTGATTTGATAATGCAAGAACTCTGGGAAAAGTGATACCTTCATCGGTAGTGTTCTGAAATTGAGCTACCAATTCCTACATATTCAAAGCGTATAAAGGTTAAAAAGGAATCTGAGGAACTTAAATTCTAACACTTGGAAGAGATTATCCATCCAATGCATGAATGTTTTTTTTTTTAACTGAGTCAAGGGAGAGCTATAGCTTACTAATAGTATATTGGAGATGAAACGGTTTCTTCAAGAAGTGTGTTACCTGGAGATATTGCAGCCTTGGACTTCCATATTTACCAGTACGATCCTTCTGTCTCTGATCATTCGTGAACATTTGATCTGAAAATGAAGTTCATGAGCAACACATATACAGTACAGAAACAGTAAAATAATCTTCATTCAACACATTTTCACAAACACCTAGCAGGCATTCCTACTCTATCTGTACCGGGCAGCAGAAATCAAAAGAAGCACACTCGTGATTTCCTAAATCAAACGACGCAGTGAAGATTTCAACTCGCGAAAACGAAATGCCGAGATAAAGAAGAAATAATAACAATAAAATTGAAGCTTGATGTGAGCGCAGGACAACTTTTTCGCTTGAGCTACGCCGGTGAGTAATCTGTTCCTTTCTAAATTTATTATTTTGGAAATAATTTGATAATCTTTGGGTCAAAGCTTCTAAAGTTGGGCCTGCTTTTTGATAATTGGGCCCTCCATCTAACATCACACACTACTTTGTATCTGCCTAGCAATTTATTAATTTCGTCTCTTTTTTTTTCCCAGATAATTGCCTCATAGTCTCTCTTCAGTTCACATCATGACAACAACTCTAAAACTTCGTAGTCAACTATATCACCAGCAATGAATTCCAAGGGGATTGATATTTCTCAGATGTCCCAAACCCAAACATACATAGATAGTCAATCAAAGCGGCAAAGTAAAATCGAACTCATAACGTCCTTGTTGGGATTAGTTTTGTTAAAAGAGTCTTTTAATACCAAACATATCCAGAAATTTCACAGGTATTCAGACATAGTAAAAAAAAGAAAGCACAATCCATTCATATGTTCTGAAGAAAAAACAGCAGAAATCCCAAATACAAGCCAAGCTTTCCTTCAAATCAACTCCACTGCAGTGAAGCATCAATGGTCCAAGATTCCAAATCACGCCTTATGGAACTCGTCTATGAACGCCTCGTTGGGGCTCTGTATAAGAAACCGAAAAAAATGGATTAAGTAGCACAGAAAAAAAAACATAATTTTTAGAACAAGAATGTAGTACTACCTTGAGGGTTGCCTGCGGCCATTTGAGGAGGCAACAAAAGCTTCTGCAACCGAATCGAGTCATGGAACATCACTGTTTTGTAGTAGGGCAGTTCTTTAATCATCGCTGAGTCGAGATGTCTAAAGCCACGTTTGTTCATCCAAAGGCCAACACTATCAGCTACTGATGGAACGATGATACGTTCAACATTGAGACTGCGCAGAGTCTGGCAAGGACCAAGTTTTATATATATATTTAGGGAGACCAAATACACAGTATGAATCAAAAGGGAGAGAATTCAATGGACATTTCTTTGTGAGCTATCTTTCGATAGAAAGCTTACCATCTCAATAGCAGCCATTAATCTACTGCACATACCCGTGCCTCTGTATTCTTCACTTGTTGCTATAAAGGGCATCTCTGCCAGCTTTGTTCCATGGACCCTATCACCAAACGAGAAACAAGATTGTTTTCAAAACAAAAAGGTCTTTGAAAATAATTCCTCGCCAGAAGAGACCTCCAAAGGTAACCTATAAGCTGGACGTAATAGCCAAATAGATATATTCAAAGACGTACAACAGAAATGCACAATGAATAGTTCATAAACCAGAAGTGGATTGTGTACTAGTTCTAACATCTTGTGGATAGTATCCAGATTTGTGACAAGGAACAATTCAACATTAACAGTATAACAAATGCTTATTTCAATTATGTGGAATTCTTTCTTTCAAACACATGAGCACATGAATCACCATGATGTGTTATAGTACCTTAGGGATGCAGCAGAGAAAATGACACCATCCTTCTCAAGAATAGCTGTATAGAAGCCTTTATAATCTAAGCGCGGAAAATTTGATCTGCAAAGAACCTTGTTAATAAACCCTAGCAAACAAACTCCACATTCTATTAATAACATCATCAAGTCAAACGAGCAAAGAGACGGATTAGGAAAAGAAGGAATGGAGCAAATCAAGAACCACTTCAATCTCCGACATATGAGTAGATTATAAGTAAGCGATAAATGCCATTGATCAATCTAATGTAAGAGGTATTGGATACTGTAGAAAAGGACTCACCCACAGTTGTAGACAACACTTGGAATCACATCAACTTTCGTGTACCTATCTTCAATTCGATCAAAACATTGCTGCATCAATCTTCTTGCAACCGCAAGTTTCGCGTGATTAATTATCCACTTGGTCTCAACGTTATCTGCATCGTCCATCCGACGAAGAAGTGTCCACGAGTAACCATCCGACAGAACATTTTGTCTGCCGCCATACTTTCCAGCTCATCACAAACCTTAAAAAGGAACACATGTCATTACTCAACCAGAACTAACTGTAAAACTCGACATGGTAACTTATATCTTGCAACTGTCACATCTGCATGTAATATAGTTAGACTGGATGCACACCTTTTGGCAGCTTCTTTGGCAAAACTGACTTTCCAGCGTCCTATTGAGGTCAAATTCGATGTCTTCTTGAAGTTGGTGACATTCCCAATGATCTGCTAGAAGGCATAATATTGTTATTCTTTGATTATTTGGTTTTAGTACGTATGAGACAGAAAGTTACATACACTGTTTTTCACATTGAGGGCATCGACCAACTCCTCCAACAGCAGGCTTCGCACAAAATTTACATATGCAATAGGGGCAGTACCAAGACTCATCAGGTTGATCCTGAAAATTCAACACAATAACCACTAAAAGATCTCCAACACATTAGGATGAAAGGAAAGATCATATTCCACTAAAAGAAGTGAGGTTTACTTTTTTACCTCCATATCGATGCATCCAGAATGGTAAGTGGAGTGACAATTGTCACAACAGATCAAATCCCCTCCATCAGCGCATATTATACACGAATCATCAAACAAATCTTCGGCATTAGGTATGCAAATATTATTAAACTCTTGATAGTTACTTTCATTAGATTTTTTCCAAGATCTCTTCATGGACGTCAGAAGAGAAATTCCCGTTTCTTTGATAAGAATACACTCATACGGCTTATCACATGCCCTCCCTCCATGGACATGAAAGTTTTCTACTGATGGACTTTATCGCAACAGGTGCATCTTATCCCATCTCCTTCAATAAGCCCTTTACAGACCACTTGCTTGGTTGATCCATCAATTGAATGCACAGAAGTAGACGTACCATTATCTATCAGCCAGGACAAAATTGTTGGTTTATTTCTGCTGCCGATTCTTCTACTTCGACGGTTTATTTGTGTGCGCACTTCTTCACCTTCCACGGGTCTTTCATACCCACGAAATTGTTTTCCCGGCTTGGTCTTTGCTTTTGATTCTTTTCCCAACCGAAGAGTTGAGCTTTTACATCTTCGACTGGTCAGATCCCCAATTTGCGGCTCTCTATCCTTGACATAATCACCACACACACTGCTTCAATTTCCTATGACTCTTACACCTTCAAGAACCTCTCGTACGACAGGAATGCCCAATTTTGCTTACAGATCTGAAAACTCGCCGATGTGTTATGTTTGCGCCGTCTCTCCACTTTCTTATCCGTCGTTACGACTTTTTTTGCCCTAACACTAAAAGATAACCTAATGTGAGAAAAAGGAAACCGCTGCACAAATAGAAGGCTAGTGAAAATTGAAATCGACATGTCATTAAAACTATCTCAACGCTAAAGATATAGTGACTACATTTCATACCTATAGTTCAAAATTGACTTCCAATTTTGCTTTTGTTTCTCCTGTAAATTCACAGTTGTGCATGCAGTTGCCCTTCAAGCAAGACTAAAACCATATTGACATTCCGACAATAAAAATGTGATCACGCAGAAAGGTCACCAAAACCCATTCTATATCCCTATTAAGCTAAACTATAGTATATTAAGGCTTCATGACTTGGTACAAATTCGAACGTTACGACAACTAGACCACTATGTATGCTTTGCCTATTTCTCTCATGTTACTTGTATAGCTTTCTCGTAATCGACTCTATTATAATGACATGCATCCACTAACATGCTATACTTCTGAACTTTAGCACCAAGTAACATAGTTCCACAAATGAAGTGTCAATCAGTTTCAAACATTTACTTACCTAAAATTGAAGTATCTACGACAGTTGACTGTCAATGGAAGTGATTTTCCCCATTAAGGCACAGATTGCGATCGACCTGCAGAATCCAGTTATGGCTTAACTAATTTGATCTGATGTAAACTTATATTCTATGCTTAACAAACTATCAGGTAACGAATACCCGTCAATAACGCTACGCATAAATACAAGAGTCTATATAAGT